>CBVK0100228787.1:0-24113 GCA_900067695.1 Picea abies | reverse complement strand
CTTATTCAATTAATTTAGTTAATCTATGAAAATGTGAAAAGTAGCCAAAAATTCCAGACACTGATTCACCCCCCCTCTCAGTGTTAGTGTGTGTTTCAACAAGTTCCTTATTTATACTAGATCTGGCACCCTTTTTTTAGGGTCGACTTGACCCAAATAAAATTGAATTTAATTGTTAATGATTATTCCATTGGGGCTGAATTTACCAACAATATCCTTAATATTTACTTTGATATTCATTGCAACGGGGTCAACTTGTAACTTCTTGTTTGCAACAACTTTTCTTCTTTTAATTAATTTTGGTCCAACTTGTCACTTTTTGTTACATCTGTTTAGGGCTTCTTAACCATACTTCGGGGATTCCACCGACCATCTTTAAGAGGGAATATATCCTCAACTGTGAGGAACCACATGGTGTACCACCTACCGTTGGAAATATCATGACAAGGAATATCCATATATAAGGGGTTTGCATGCATTTACAATGTCCTTCACACTTTTTTTTATTAAAACAACTTTAGGCTTCATGACCACACCTCTGGGGCTTCTTAACGACTTAACCACTTAACCATATTTCTAGGGCTTCTTGTAGACTTCTTCAAAGCATCTTCCCATGAGGGCCATGCTTATATATACATCATAAGGGGACATTATTAGAGCTATGCCATAAGGGGACCACTTTGGAGACTTCTTCAAATACACCCATTACATCTAGAGTCTTCTAGAATTCTTCTAGAGTTGACATCACTCATTACTTATAGGGGATTCTTGGACTTCTTCTAGAGTTGAAATCAATGACAACCAAATTTCCTATTGACATCAATGATAATCAACTTTAAAACAATCTTCCCCTTTGTCTGATGGGAACGCTCATACTCCACCTGTGACCAATGCTCCTGATATTTCTCTCTTCATGTTTCTCTCCCCCTTTGACGTCAATGGAAAAGGGTAATTCTCTTTGGGTTTTCTCCCCCTGTATTCATGCTTTTGATATTTCTCTTCCCTTTTAATATCAATAGCAAAGAGTGACTCCCCCTGAAATTATACCTTCTCTAAACAATCTCTATCTTTCTTCATGTTCTTCCCCTATCTTCATGCCTCTAATATCTCTCTTTTTCTTTTGTTCTTTCTCTTCTCCTTTGCCATTAAGAGTAATTGCCTTTGACAATTTCTCTCCCCATGTCTTTTTTTGCAAGATTCCATGTAGATCAATATGATTTATTTCCTCTCGATTGGTGCTCTTTGTCTATTGGTGCTTCATGTTACTGTAATCTAGTGATGTATATTAAAAGCATTCATGTTAAGATTCCTTCATTACTTGAATTCAAGTTTTCAAGGCTTGCCATCGTCACTGAATTGACATAATAATCCAACAATATTCTCTTGACAATAAAACTCTTCCTGATGGTTTATTTTTGTCTTGATGTGCCTTTACTACTTGCCTTCCTATGACTAGTCAATTTCACCTGTCAATATGTTTTACTTCTAAGTCATATGCTTTATAATGAGTCCATATTCATTTATGCAATTCCTTCTAAGATCATGCTCTCATCCACTATCATGTATCTTCTCTAGTTCATTTTAAGTAATGTCTACTAGACCTACCAAATATCTCATGAAATCATGTTTTTCCATATGTCATAACAATTGTCCATGGCTCTGCTACTCAAATGCACATGATGCTGACCCATCTGTCACTTTACTATTTTGAAGACTTCTTCGAATCTGTTGCAACTGATCACTACATATTCTTGTTTTTCAAGCTAAATCAAATATGTCCATTGGTTTGCTCAATCTACAAATCAAACTCTACATGTCTCTTCCATAAGACCATTCTAAATCTTCTTTCCCAAAATCTGCAAACACTTTAGACTGCCTGAAAGATAGTTGTTGTTGCTCAAACTCCCCCTCTTCATCATTCATATTACTGGGAGTCTCCATGTCAGATGGCCTAGAACAATGGATGAAGTCACTCTGGTGCGGAGTCATCATTGGCATCTTCCTCGTTACCTATAGATTCATCATGATATCACACTACTAAAAATCCCTAGAGTATGATTTCTGGAAGTCTTTCATTCACGTGCTCTTCATTCATGCGCTCTTCATTTGCCTTTTATTTTTTTTCTTGCTTTCTTCTCCAAACTTTCTTGTACCTGATATCATTGTTTTCCTTCATGGAGGACTTCATCATGCTTCTACAATCACAAGCTATGCGTCTATAGTTGTGACATTTGTAACATTCAATATTCTAGTGGGACACATAAACATTTCATGATTGAACATTTCTTCCATATGATCTGCAATCTACAACTTTATGTCCAAAGTTATTACATGTAAAACAATAACCATAAAATAATCTTTGATACCTGGGAGTGAATGATCTTCTTTGTGATGTAGTCCTTCTGAATTCATGCCTTGGTTGATCACGATCTTCTCTTCTATTGTTTCCTTCACAATGATTGAAGCTTCTTTGATTCCTAAAGGTAGAAGGTCTTCTTGGATATCCATCTCTTATGTAATCTTCTTCTTGAGTCCTGTCCATTTTTGGAATTTTCTCCTTTGAGAGCTTGCATTCTTCCTTCTTGGTAGGACCTTTGATAAATTCCACATAACTCTTAGCCTTCTATTCATTCTTTCTTTCCAACAACTTGTAACATTTCTCTTCAAATTTATTTACTGGAGGTGTGGAGCTTCCTCTCTCTTCAATGTTTTTGCTGAGTTTGACAACTTCAACCCCTAATGTGACTACTTCTTCAAGATTCTCGCAATCTTCTTCTTTCTTCAGTATTTCTTCCATTCTCTTGGCTTCTTCAAGTTTGGTTTTAAAGGAGATGATTTCTTCTTCAAGTTTTCTTTCTTATTGACTGAATTCTTCTTCAAGTTTGTTTAAGTCCCCAGATCTTCTCAAAATTTATTCTCTCTTCTATGCTTCCTTTCTTTGTGATAAGATTTCATCTTCCAAACATTGTTTCTCTTTCGGTTGATCCTTGAGATTTTCTTCAATCACTTTGGTTTCTTCCAGCTGAGCTTTAGATTTATGATAACCTACCTGATTTATTCAGAACCTTCCTTTATCTTGATCAATTCTTCCTTGAGGTACTTGTTTTCCATCCTTTATTTTCTTAGATCACATAAAGAACTGATTAGTCTAGCCTCAAAATCCATTATGCCTTCTTCAAAATCTTCTTCTTTTAAACATGTCTAACATGATGAGCATGTTTCATCTCTCTCTATATCAGTATCTTTTTTATCTTGATCAACATGCTCTAGCTTTGTAATAAAAGGAGTTTCCTTATAGTAGAGATTATGCAGCGTGTCCCAAAGATCTTTGGCTTATGAACATTGTCCCACTTTGTCTTTTACTAAATCAGGTAATCCTTCCAGGATGAAATCCATTGTTATTTTGTTGTTTCTTTTCAATTCCTTCTTGGTTGCAGCCTTTGGTTTCTTTGAAGCGACGTATCCTGTAACAACTGATTTCCAAACATAAAATCCATGTGCCTGTAAAAATGTTTTCATCCTTATATTCCACATCTCATAATGTTGACCATTCTGACCATCAAATATTGGAATTCCATTATTTGTGTATCTATTATCCATGATCTACCTTCTAGCAGTTAGACTGATTCTTGAAGGACCTTCTCTGATACCAAATTGTTGGAAATATTCACCAATACTAAGAGGGGGGGTTGAATAAATATTGAACACTTTTTATCGCTTTTAATCAAAACATTATCAATGATTCCATTCAATTATGATTTCATTTAAACATGTCATAAACATATAGCCATAAACAATGCATCACATCATACACAAATGCACAATAAACCAGTATTTTATGTGGAACACAAATAGGAGAAAACCATGGAATGCTTTCTTATATATCAAATATTACATTCATAGGAAGCACCAACGTCCAAATTTCACCAACACTAACTGGAACGAGGCTCCAACCCCCTATTTACAGGTTCTAACTTGAAGGAAGCTACAACTCCCTGAATTCTCCAACTCCAACTGAAATGAGGCTACGACCCTCTAATTTACAAGCTCCAACATGAAGGAAGCTCCAACTCCCCGTGTTCTATGGTTTCAACTGGAAGGAGACTATGACCCCCTTATTTGCAGGCTCTAACCTGAAGGAAGCTCCAACTCCCTGTGTTCTACAACTTCAACCAGAACGAGGATACAACCCCCTTTCCTTGCCCCTTCCTTCCGTCCTCATGAAATATAAGTGTAGACTCAACCTGTCACTATTTCTATCATTGATACATCATCATCAACCTGTCACTGTTACTGTCTCTATCATTGTCATTTATACTATCACTATCACTGTCACTGATACTGATACATCATCATCAATAAAACCATATGCCAAGATCACCAAGAACATCTCTCAAAACATATGCCCAACATCACCAAGATATGCCTCAAACCATGTACCAAAATATGTACCTCAAACATACACCATATCATACAAGATGTGCCTTAAGTATGTATCGAAACATCCAATATATATACCTCAACAATATGCATCAAACCATGTGCAAAAAAACTCCAAGAAATACCTCAATCATGTACCAAGACATTTTCCAAAACATCCAAGATATGTATCCAACCATATACCTCAAGAATGTGCCAAGCATTAATGAAATTCATCAAACAATATGTCAATACATGCCTTAAGCATGTGCCCAATCACCAAGATACAAACTTCAAAAACACATAGAGAACCATACCTTTCAACATGAGAGAAACCTGGTGTATACCATCACAGAACCTCATACCTTCTTTATCTTCAACAACAAGAGAATAACATCTTCATCAAACTTTACCTCAGTCTCACGAGACTAGTTTTTGGATTAGTCACAAACCTTAACTTTAAACAAGAATAAATATGTACTTGTAATGAATAAAGGTATAAAAATTGTACCCAATCTTCTTCAATATCTTCTTTGAAACTCCTCCAAGTTTCACTCCTTGAATTGTCCTTGAAAAGGAGTTTTAGTGAAAATGGCAGACCTTCTAAATTTTGGCCTATTCTGGAGAGCAAACTTGTAGAGCATGCCACATGATGAATATTTGATATATGGTTCTAAAACTCACACACAACATACTAAAGATTGTAATATTTCCAATAAAGTTATTCTCACATAATTTGATTTTTCTATGATTGTTTTTCTCAGAACACATGTTTGAGACTAGTTTAAGGACTAATCAACAACCCTATCTTCCACATAGTGTATCTCCAATAATACAACAACCCAAAAGCTAAAATGTTTACCGTAGGTACCTTGATATGTCTTCTCAGCATCCTATAAGTTTCTCTATCTGAATCATTCTAGAAAAAACAATTATAGCGGAAATGGTAAGATGACCTTTAAATAACATACCTTAGAACACATCATCAAAATACTTCATCCTCCCTTGGAATTTTTTCCTTCTTCACTTCATCTTCCCTCTAAAATTCACCTTAGATCTCCTTGGTTACCTCAGATAAAAATGACTTATGTTGATGTAACGAATGAACTCCTAGGTGCCTTATTTATACTAGATCTGACACCTTCTTTTTAGGGCCGACTTGACCCTAATAAAATTCAATTTAATTTGTAATGATTATTCCATTGGGGCTGACTTTACCAACATTATCCTTAATATTTATTTTAATATTCATTGCAAGGGGGCTGAATTGTTACTTCTTGTTACAATTGTTTAGGATTTCTTAACCATACTTCGGGGCTTCCATATTCAAGAGGGCATATCTCCTCAACCATGAGTAACCACGTGGTGTACCACATACCGTTGAAAATGGCATGACAAGGAATATCCATATATGAGAGTTGTGCATGCATTTACAATGTCCTTCACACTATTTTTATTCAAACAACTTTGGGATTCATAACCACACCTCCGGGGATTCTTAACCACTTAACCATGTTTCCAGGGATGCTTGTAGACTTCTTCAAAGCATCTTCCCATAAGGACCATGCTTAGAGCTATGCCATAAGGGGATCACTTTGGAGACTTCTTCAAATACACCCATTACATTCAGAGTCTTCTAAAATTCTAGAGTTGAAATCACTCATTACTTCTAGGGGATTCTTGGAATTCTTCTAGAGTTGACATCAATGACAACCTACTTTCCTATTGACATCTATGAAAACCAACTTTCCAACAACCCCCCTATGAAATATGGCATGGAAGAACAACCTCAATAAAGTACTTCGATATTTTTGGAAGCAAATGTTACATCAAAAGGAATGAGGATAATTTAGGAAAATTTGACTCCAGATCTGATGAATATATCCTGCTAGGATACTCCTCCAAAAGTAGAGGTTACAAGTGCTACAACAAGAGACTCCATAAGATAGTTGAAAGGATAGATATAAGAATAGATGAGGGACCTCTTCACCCGGGGAGACAACAACACCATAATGATCAATATGATGAACCAATCATCTATGAGCCCTAAGAGGATGAGTTAGAGGAGCATCAGAAACAAGAAGAATCAGAGGAAGAGGAGAGAGTTGAATCATAACATCCAAAGGATCCATCAAGGTATGTTTAGAAACATCATTCAGAGAGTCAAATTCTTGGTAACAATGAAACATGGGTGCAAACTAGAAGACAATTTATAAGAACATCTAGCTCTCCAAACTTTGCACTATTGTCCATGATCAAACCTCAAGAATTTTCACAAGTGAATCAAGATGACCATTGGTTCAAGGATATGAATGAAGAACTAGATCAAATAGAAAATAATGAGACATGGGATATTATGTCAAGACCCAAGGAAAAAAATGTGATTGGAACGAAATGGGTCTTCAGAAATAAGTTGAATGAAGATGAACAAATAGTTATAAACAAGGCCAGACTTATATGTAAGGGATATGCTCAAGTAGAAGGAGTGGATTTTGAAGAAACATTTGCTCATGTTGCAAGAATTGAAGCAATCATGATGTTTCTAGCTTTTGCTTGTCACAAAATATTCAAAGTTTACCAAATGAATGTTAAATCAACAATTTTGAATGGTGATTTAGAATAAGAAGTCTATGTGGAGTAGCCTGAGGGTTTTCAATTGTCTAACATCAAATATTATGTCTGCAAATTAAAGAAATCTCTATATGGGTTAAAACAGGCCCCAAGAGCTTGGTACTACATGCTAGAAAAGTATCTGCACCAACAAGGTTTCAAAAAGGGGACTGCATATTGCAACATTTACATCAAGGAAAAAGGAAATAATTTTCTAATTATTGTAGTATATGTTCATGACATAAATTTTGGCAACAACACTTAACTAATGAGTCAAATCTTTGCAACTGCTATGCAACAAGAGTTTGAGAGTCACTGCTAGAATATCTATCATTCTTTCTTGGTTTACAGATTCATCAGTCAGAAAGATGAATTTTCATTTCTCAAAGTAAATACCTCAAAGAAATTTTGAAAAAGTTTGGCATGAAATATTGTGCACAAGTGAGCACTCCTATGATTACAGGTTGCAAACTCAACAAGGAGGATGACTCTTCAGAGGTGGATCAAACTAAGTACAGGTCTATGATAGGAAGCTTACTTTATCTAATAGCTTCAAGGCCTAACATAATGCAAGCAATTGGTTTTGTAGGCAAATTTCAATCAAATCACAAGGTAACTCATGTGCATGCAGTGAAGAGAATATTCAAGTATTTGCTAGGCATCATTGATTATGGTTTGTGGTATCCAAAGGACACATATCTTATTCTCATAGCTTATATAGATGCGGATTGGGTAGGTAGGGTTGATAACAGAAAAAACACTAGTGGAGGTGCATTCTTTCTTGGCAATTGTTTAGTTTACTGGATCAACAAGAAAAAAACTTCCATTTCCCTCTCCACAACTGAAGCAGAGAACATAGATGCAACATCGTGTTGTACTCATGTCATATGGATAAAGAACAATTTCAATGACATTAAGGTAATTTGTGATCAACATGTTCCTATTATGTGTGACAACACAAGTGCAATTAGCATCTCTAAATATATTGTCCTACACTCTAAGACCAAATGCATTCCCATCAAGTATCATTTTCTCAGAGAAAAGGTTCATGATCAGGTCGTCAAATTAAAGTATGTTTCCTCAAAAGAGCAGATTGCATACATCTTTACTAAGCCATTACCTAGAGAATATTTTGATTATCTCAGACAGAGGTTGGGAGTGATCTCTTCTTCCCTCCTTCAGTAAAGGAAACAATATATAATTGCAGTTCACCCCTTCTCAAGTGCATTGTTGGAAACACAACATTGTTTATCTACAACACACTAATAGGGGGAGTTATCTATTTGAAGTCCAAGATTCAATGCCAAACTCATTGGCTGCTAGGGAGAATTATGTTACACTCAAGAAAGGTCAAGGACTGCATGATCATAGGGGGGTAACTTTCTGTGTAGCCCTTTGTCATTGATGTCAAAGGGGGAGAATGAGTCAACATTAAGGACAACGACAATAGAATAGTTAGCTAGCATATAGGGGCAACCGACAGATATGAGCCAACATATATGGAAAGTTCTTGGCCCAAAACCATCAAGGACTAGCTAATGTCTGGTGATGTTGCCATCAATGACAAAGGGGGGGATTGTTGAACTTTGTGTTGTCATTGATGTCAAAGTAATTGATAAGGAGATAGTTGTTTATCATATTATCTCTTCAGGGAGAGGTGTTTGTTGGCAGAGAAACAATTGATCAAAGTGATAAGGAGTGTGTTTTCTAAGGGTTTGGGGAAAATTGAAATTTGGGCTCAAACCTCAAATTTTTCAAGTACTTGGGTGTGATGGAAAACCCCAAAATTCTTGAGAAGGCCCATGGAATATGAGAGGAAAGGTCATATGGAGGGGTGCCAAAATAAGTTCCTCGAAAGTGATAAATTCTTCTAAATTTATTCCACCTCAAGCAGTTCAATTTTTTTCAAACAAACTTCCATAACTGTGCAGGATATATGGTTTGCTTATGAACCCTAATTTGGCAGCACCACCGACAACTGAGACAAAAGGGAATGTTGAAGGTCTTGTGAAACATGTCATATACTCAGCTGAGAAGAGTGGTAACCTTCTTGAGATTATCCTCTGCATAATGCCCCAACAAGATAACAAGCACCTTTATGCTACTGTAAAAAGGATCGCAAGGCTGCTGAGGGCAGGGATGAATGTTGCTTGTTTCAACTTCTCTCACGGATCACGAGTATCACCAGGAGACGTTCGATAATCTGAGGACCGCCATGTATAACACGTAGATAATGTGCGTGATTATGCTCAATACCAAAGGGCCTGAGATTCGAATTGGATTTTTGACGAATGCAGATGCAAAACCAATCCGCTAGAGCGCATTTTATATTACAGGGATGGTATCAGTGATGGCCAGTTTGAGATGGTTTTGAACAATGAATTGGGAGCATTGAAAAAGGTTTTTGAAGATCTTGGGTGGATTGATCAATCTCAAACATCACAAGCGGAGCAACCATCGTAGAATAGGTCTAGAACAGGGCTGTCACTGAAGCCCATGATCGAGTCATTTTGTCTGTTAGCGGAGGGAACACGTAGGTGATAGCTTACAGTGAATGGAGGTACAGGATATTTGGAGAAACCATCGATATTGCAGTTGGAAGATATCCAATGACCCCATCCCTGGTTATAATATCGAACAGGTAGCTAAGAAGGGTAGTCAGTTTGTTGAGCTACCATATGTTGTAAAAGGAATGGATGTGTCCTTCAGTAGTATCCTGAGCTATATAGAAGCTGCAGCGGCAGAAAAGTTCGAAACTAATGAATGCACACCTATGAATTTGTGTTTATCCCTACAGGAGATTGTTTTTGTAATGCTGGTTGAAATTACAGAAAGGGCCATGGCACATTGTGACAAGAAAGATGTTCTTATTCTTCGTGGTGTTGGATATAATGAAAGGCTTCAAGAAATTATGTGGATAATGTGTTCACACAAAGATCATTTTTTTTTGGAAGGCAATCTGGAACCGTCTTTTGAAGTGGTCAAGAAAAATAATGTGGGTTTATACCATAGTATTGATTTTTCTATGGGCAGGGAAACCATTGTAAAAACATGGATAGGAACTAGTATATTTTTTTGTTTTAGCAAATTGAAGATGGTTCATGATAGGGGTATGAAAAAGAGTGAGTTAATCTAAGTTAAGGACAATGAAAAGATGAGAGGAGTAAGAGTTGTCAGTGAGATAAGAAAGAGTGCAATAATGCTTGCATCAGATTATATTGCAGGAGAGGAGTAAGAGTTGTCAGTGAGATAAGAAAGATTGCAATAATGCTCAGATCAGATTATATTGTAGGAGATCAGAGTGCAGAATGGGTAGATGAGTATTCAGATCAGAGTGTTGAAAATAAGATTGCAAAGATAAGACTAGAGAGGTGATAGAATCAATAGCATATATTATTAAGGGGATTGGAGTCTCCTGCAAGTGGGGGTGCTTGCAAAATATTGAAAGGGGATGGGTGTCTCCAGCAAGTGGGTGCTTGCAAAATATTGAAAGGGGATGAGTGTCTCCAACAAGTAGCTACTTGCAAAACATTGAAAGGGGATAGGTGTCTCCTACAAGTGGGTGCTTGCAAAGATTGTAATTATAGGTTTGAGCCTAGATCAAATTAAAGAAGTTATTTTGGGGTTTTCTCCTATATGGGTTTCCACGTTAAATATCCTGGTGTTTTGTGTTCAAATGTGTTTTGAATGATGTTTTTCTACTCATTAAAGTTATTACAGATTTAATATTGTCAAATAAGAAAAATAAGTAAGAATATTGATTCACCCCCCTCTGAGTATTGAACACTTTGTGGTGGAAACCATTCTGCCCAAACTACCATGCATAAGATCATTAGGGTACGTTACTATCATCCTATGATATTCCATGACATCCATTAATGTGTTAGGTCATGTCAGCAATGTCATCTCTTTACAGGGAAACAACACCTTTCATCTTCACCCCTTCAACTTATTATTGTAGAAAGACCTTTCTAGTAGTGGGGCCTAGACTTCATCGGTGAATTCACAAATAACTCCAGCAATGGGTTTAGGTGGGTCCTCACTACATATGATTACTTCACAATATGGGTCAAGGTGATTCCAACCAAAAGAGATACTAATAGTGTGGTGAAATAATTTATTGAAGGTAAGATCATTACCAAATTTGGTGTTCCAACCAAAATCATCATAGATAATGCTAAGGCATTCAGTTCAGCTAAATTGTCTACATTTTGTTTTGAGTATGACATTATCCTATTCCATTTGTCTAATTATTACCCATAAGGAAATGGCCTTGCCGAGTCAAGAAACAAAAATATGATGGTCATAGTAAAAAATATAGTGGGTGACAATAAGAAGAGTTTGGATAGTAAACTAAAGTATGCTCTTTGGGTGGACATGATAACCAATAAGAAGTCCATTGGACATAGTCCTTTTGAGTTAGTGTATGGGATAAATGTCACTTTTCCTATTCACTTGAAGTTTCTTGTATACCACTTGCTTATGCACTTTACTGAAGACAAAGAAGCCACACAAGCAAGGATCCATCAACTTGTCCAGTTAGATGAAGAAAGAAGAAGTGACTTTGACCACTTAGTGGAGAACCAAGAGAGAATCAAGAGAATGTTTGACAAGAAATACAAACCAAGTCATTTTGAATCGGTAATGTTGTGCTAATCCTAATAAACATGGAAAATCCTAGTAAACATGGAAAATTTGAATCTCTTTGGAGGGGACCTTTCATAATAGAGAGTGTAGTTGGGATTAATTCTTTCTATAGTAGCCACTTATAAAGAGAAAAGTTACCTCTACCCATGAATGGTCAGACCCTCAATCCTTACTACTATGATGTCACCTAGCGCCAGATAGCCTTAGGAAAGGAGTAAGCTCTTTGAGAAGTAGTTTAAAATGCATTTTGCTTTCCATGCATGTTTTCCTTTCATTTGTGTGTTTACTTTTGATAGGATCAAACAATACTTGGAATTAACACTCCATTTAACCACAAGAACCTACTTTAATTATCAACCTTGGAAACAAAATTTTCAAAGTGCTCTACAAAGTATATGCTTATTTTTAGGCTTTTTTTGCTTGGATTTATTGCTAACTATCATTTTCTTCTTTTTATATTTTTTTTTCGGGGTTGTACTTTTCTCACTTTTCTCTTTTACAGAAATTCAAAGGAATATGCTAACTTTCTAATAAGAAATTATATATTAGATTATGCAAGTTACTTTCATATAAAGTTACAACAAAAATGGAAATATAAGCTACAGGAAGTATTTATAGCAAAGTTAGAAATATAAACTACAGAAAATAATTATAGCAAGTTAAGAATATAACTACAGAAAATAATTACAACAAGTTAATAATACAACTACATAAAATAGAAATGTAATGGCACTATGTGGCCCGTTTGAACCTAATTCAACCAATTGAATTATTGCAAACTAAGAATACAAAACTGGTCCAAACTTTGCAATCTAAACATAAATAATAAACTGAAAAGAATCTTAATCTATTTGTTGCATAAAATCAAATTCAATCCAAAGCAAGCTTATTGAAAAAATAAAACTGCAGAATAGAAAATAACTAACAGGAAGAAAGTTCTACTAATCATGAAGTGAAATTAATGCTAACTATTTTCATAAGAAGATAGGATCACCATGGTTATAGAGTGGCCCTTGCTCTACAGTGTTTTGGTTAATCCCTGTGTTAACTCAACTAATCATAGTAAGAAAAATATTTAGCAAAAAGACAATTTGTAACCAAGAACGATATATTGATAGACAAAATTTTGAACCCTAATAAGTTCTTTCTCTTGTTGCTTTATACAAAATTTCATGAGTTCTTGGGTATTTTCCCTCTTTCTAGGAATTAACTAAGAAATTATTTTAACTTCTACCTTTTAAAAGAAAACCATATCCTCAAAAATAGATTCGTGTCTTGTTGATTTCACTATTTATATTTCCCATGTCTTAACTAAGAAATTATTTTAACTTCTACCTTTTAAAAGAAAACCATATCCTCAAAAATAGATTCGTGTCTTGTTGATTTCACTATTTATATTTCCCATGTCTTTCATTTGACTGAACGAAAATCAAATACAAAAGTATCGTGCTCTCATGAGTAGTGCTCAATGTATCCTACATGACTTCCCATATTGTTTTTCTAATGCTTTGTCAGCAGCCTAAAATAGACCACACACTCATGAAAATATCCATATGTTGATGAGAAACTCTACGACATTGAGTAGCTCCAACAATCAATATCCCTACTGACGAAAACATCTGTATAATTTGGAATTTTTGATATTCTGAACTTTGGCTGATGAGAAATTCTGCAGCTCCTAACAAATAACCAAAATACACAATTTGCTTCTTGAATACTATAATTGAACAAGTTAGCAACAGGAACACATAAATCATGCATCCACTTTCCTTTCCTAATAAAAAACATTTATTTAATATAAAAATCAACCCAAAGATTCATGTTATTCAAGAAAGACAAATGAGGTAGAAATGCAAATGAGGTAGAAATGGTAGATAATGGGTACGAAATGGTCAAGTTTTCTCAATTGGGAAGGATAATGAAGCAATTAAAGGGAAAGAAAAAGAGAAATTACCATGCTCATCATACTCCCCAAATTAGTCTTTTCACGTCCCTTGTGCAACTAATATTAATCGATAGATATAGCTTGAACATGTTGTGTGGAACAAGTTTTTCTAAAATCATACGGAAGTAATTGTGTAGTAGTGCCTTCTAAATGGAATCCTCCCAAAATTTCTATCATTTGCCATATTTTTCTCTCTTGCTCTTTATTGACAACATCAAGCTCTCTATAATATGGTATTGGATGCAATATCATGGGAAATTTAAATCTAAGGCCTATTCATTGAAGATCAAATTCTTTGACAAAATTTACATATAGCTTGTTGTGATATAAGGATGCACAAAGATTGGGTAAAGAGTGTGGCTCTTTCATCTTTAGTATATCACTCAACGCATTCCACCTTCCTCTACAGGATGCAATGATTGATTTTTTTTAATTGATGTAGAAGCTAATGAATTCACGCATTACTTTGTTTGGTACCTTATTCATGACCACTTTGATTATAGGGTCTACCATTATTTTACTATGAGTTTTAAAACTATTTGGTATATAAGTTTCCTCTGGCCTAATCCATAATTGAACCATGGATTCCTATCCTTTGTACAACTCCTTCTCGTGAGCCATTTTCAATTCATTCTCCAAAACAAATAGAAACTCTCTCAAATTCACATCCCCAATGAAATAATTTGGGTTCCACATGGTATTATCAAACATAAAATAATTATGGAAACAAAATTAACAGAGCAAATTTCTTCTTTCTCGTGGATTAGAGAAATACATGTTGAAAAATGTCCTTCCGATACTTTTTAAATCCACATGCCTATATGAAACAAATACATCTATTTGAAATCTCAACCATTGGTCTTTCAAATATAAGGCATAAACTGGTGAAGGTGACTTGCATTTCAAAGTTTCTGATACCAACTCACCATTTTTTGTTATTCATTGTTTAAAATTTTCAATTTCTTCATCTTTTTCATCAATAATTTTCTGTTTTTTTGTTATTTCTTATTTCAAATGATTACGACTATTTTCTATTGTTTCCAATTTTCTATGATGAGTATCCAAATGAATATACTCCTCCTTATGGGAGTCAACTAAATGTTTCCAAGTATCTTTTAATAAATCCAATCCCTTCACTTGCTCCCTTAACTATTCAATTTCATCTTTTTCTACAGTTAAACCTTAAAGTTGTTCTTTCAGTCTTTCAATTTCCAATAGTACAATAGGGGGAATAGGAGCAGGAGTGGGTTCAAGTTTTACCTAGAAAGTTGCATCTTCCTTTTTGATCTTGAACAATGTTTCTGCAACTTCTTTTAATTCTTCATCAATCGGAATGGATGATGAATCTCCTTCAATGTGATGTGAGTTTCTTGCAATGTCATAAACTAATCATCTTCTTTTCAATATATGTCTCTGTTGCTCTTGTTTTTGCTGAGTCAATTGCTCTCTCTACTATCGAGTTTTATGTACTGGTGTCATTTCAACATCTTCCTCAACAATGTTGACAATTTGTTCCATAAATTCCCCCCAATATTCCCAAGGACGTTGCTAAAGAAATGTACACTTAGAAACGAGATAGATGAGACCACGATGTGTCAGTGGGTCCCATTTTCCCTTTTGAAACTATTCTACCATGACCTCCAAGGAATTCAACAAAAAACATGGTAAATGTATTTTTCCGTTCTTCCACAAATGGGCCAGGGAAAAAAATGGTATGCCATGCAAAGGGAAGAATGACCATCATAGGTAATCTACTTGATAATGTGATGGATTACTTCACCCCATGGCTCTAGTAAAGACAATATATTCACCCCTTTCCATGTGTCTTCTACCACTTCATCACGTTCCAAAAAGACATGAACTCTATCCCTGGATGATTCAACTCTCTCCTTATACCAATGCCTTCCATATGCTTCCAATCATGTAGCTTGTGAAATGATTTCTTCTATAACAAATAATTCTAAATCATTTATTTTTGTCATCGTGTCTTTGAAATTATGATAAAAATGCTTTGCCAATGGCATACTACTATTATGTATTCTTTCAAAGAATTGCAACCACATGGCGCATCTAAAAATATCATCCACTTGTAGATTATTGAGAATAACTTCCATCGTAATGGGCTCCTACCTGAATAAATTTCCACCCATGTTGTAGAGAATTCTTGTTGCAAAGATGCAACAAACTGCGAGCAAATTCACACTTCTCCGATCTTCAAATCAGTATAATATGGTTTGAGCTTGGAATCCAATGGAATGATATGCTACAAAGTAATCCTTCCACAAAAGAATATGTTTCATGTAAAAATATGCCACATGCAATGTTCTTGTTCCTAAACTAAAAAGACAATAATTGTTGCAAAATTCTTATAATGTGCCATTGCAACGTTGGTAGGGAAATGGTGGCGATGTACAACAAGACCTACCAAATTAACTGTCCCATCAACTCACCCATCAAATTGGTAACTAATAAGCATACGTGGAAAATTGATGGCAAGGAGTAGTAATAACATGTGGCATATATAAATAGTGGGGTAATAAATAGACAATAATATCAAGTTATGGTGGATGACGTGGAGGTACAAACAAACTTATGGTGTTAATTGACATATGGAATATGGTGGTATGGTTGATACGCCGTGATGTGTAGGTTACGTCACAAATATTTGTGGTGGATGACAACCAATTTTTTGATTAGATTAACCTCCCCCAAAAGGAAGCAGTGGTTGTCCTGACAACTAGAGAAAAAAATAGTCATGAAACATGGTGAATTTAAATAGTAAATAAATAAATTTAAAAGAAAAATTTGGGAATGCTTCAACATTGTGAAAGGTGCACACATGTAGAGATTGATTTGGCGGTGAATGAAGTTTGCCAAGTGTTGCAGAGAAAATCCCAAGCAGCAGCCACACATGGAATCACTAAATGTGAAAATGCCAATTAGGCACACCAGTTGTTGCAAAAAAAAACGTAGTCCAATCGTTGCTGAGAAAAACGATGTCTTCTGTTGAAAGAAGAAAAATAGTATGCCTACTAGAGATAAAGTTAGCAGTAAGATAAAATGTGAAAAGAGAAAAATATGCTACTAAGAAAGTATGAATGAAGGCAGGCTATAGAAAAACTATGCAACAAGTTTGGATTTTTTTTCCCGCAAAGGGATCTGCCATATATGTTTTTCAAGTCTCTATGTGGCCTACTATGCCATTTGTAGTTTTCATCACAAGATTTTATCTATTTATTTCCATTAAAAACTCCACCAAATGTAGTTATTAGAGTTTCTCATGGCCTCTAATGCCATTGTTGGTTTTCACAACAGGTTTTTCGTTTTTCTTATATTTGTTTTCTGTAGCACTGGAACTAAGTGGAGTCAAAGGTTTGAATTCCATCAACCACATTTAGACAATTTTTTTGTAGTAGACTAGAAGTGAACTCTTCTTTGGACTGTGGTTTCTTGTATATCTTTAATCGATGACCGTTTACCAATAGTGGAAGTTTTTTTTGTATCAATGGTTCTTAATCTTATTGTGCCATTATCAAAGATAGTTTCAATTTCATATGGGCCAAGCCATCATGTTTTTAATTTTCCTTTAAAGTCTTGACTCTTGAACTCTAGAATCAAATAATAACACCCAATCCCTTGGTTGAAATATCTTATTTTTAATGAAATGGCCATGCCAACATTTACACTGTTGCTCTAGATTTTCTCTATGCTACAGAGCTTCGTGATAACACTCGTCCAACATGGTAAGTTGAGAAATTTGATTTGTCCATGCAACAAATATATCAATGCCTAATTCAATTGTTGTATGAAGAGTCTTTCTTTCAAACTCTATTGGTAAAAGAACCATTTTTCCATAAACTAATTCATATGGTGTAAATCATGTGGATGTTTCCCAAGTTGTGCGATAGGCACAAACAACTTCAGAAAGTTTATTGTCCCAATCTCTATGGTGAAATTGTATTGTCTTATTTAAGATATTTTCCAGTTCTCTATTAGTTACTTCCACTTGCCCATCTGCTTGGGGATGATAATTTTTTTCTTTCTATGTTTGATTCTATATAGTTCCATAAGATCTGCAATCAACTTGAAAGTGAACTAAGCTCCTCTATCTGATATGATTTCTCGAGGCACGCAAAATCTGGTGAAGATGTTTCCATAAATAAATTTAGCAACTCACTCCTCTTGGATGTTTTTAAGGGCATGGACTTCCACCCACTTGGTTAGATAATCTGTACATACTAATATGTACTTGAATTGATTATATGATGGATTGATAGGACCCAAAAAATCAATACCACACGTTTCAAATGGTTCAAGAGAAACTTGTGGATATAATGGTATTTCTATAGATTTGGTAGGTTATCCCATTTTTTGACAGACATCACATCATCGAACATAGGCTTGCGCATCTTTTTGAAGTGTCAACCAGTAATATCCATTAGAGAATATTTATGGCATCCCTTGTTGCAACAAAATTCCCTCTGCATGGTTCATCATGGTAGGCCTTTAATATCTTTCACACTTCATGTTCCCTGACACATCTTCATAGAATCTGATCAGGTCGCATCTTAAATAAATAACATTTGATCCATGTAAAAGGTCATCCACCACAAATAGGTGCTCATCAAGAAAATAATCATCCACTTGATTTCTTAGAACTCATGATAAAAAATATACAACCACATTTTCTTGACCAGAGTTATCAAGTATAGTTATGGCAAATTATTGGAGAAGTAACAACCAACGAATTGTCTTACCATTCACCATTTATTTATTCACTAAGTATTTAATTTCTTAATGATCTGTATGCACAAATATAGGATACCCAGTAATGTAACTCCTCTGTCATATTGTAATTTTTCTCATCTTTCACCATATTTTTGCTAATATAATATATTGCATGCATAGACAAAGTCTCCTTCTGTCCTAACACAACACCCAAACTTTTATCAGAAGCATTGATATAAATATGAAATGGTAGCTTCCAATTAGGTCCTTGCAGAACATGGGATGTAATTAATTTATGTTTTAAATCTTCAAAGGCATGTTTAGAAGCTTTTGTTTGAATACTTCAACATCCTTAGTGAGCAGAACAAACAATGGAGAGGCCGGCTTGCTAAAATTTTGAATAAATCTTCTATAATATCCAACATGGACAAGGAATAATAAATATAATATAATAATAATAATAATAATGAATAATCATAGCATTAATAATTAACCTTGTTAGATAAATGTCATGACCTTTCACCAATGTTAATCAAGGTGTCCCTTAGGTTTATATTTAAATGGGCCATTTCATTGTATTCATTATCTATCTATTTATCTATCATACATTATTTTACAATATGTTTTACAATCCTAAATGCATTATTGTGGCATATCCTTTCTATTTTGGATATTTTCTGTATTAATGGGATCCGTTCATCACATTGGTATCTGAGCTTCGTTTTTCTAATACTGGATTTTGGCTATTCTCTTTATCAGACCTTATCTGAATTGGATTTTGGCCAACCATAATCCATTCAAAGTTTCTTTAATTTTTGGGGTTATTGACCACACCAGCATTTGACCATTTTTAAAAATCCATTGTTGAAAAAAAAAAATCGTAATTCCGCTTCACGTTTGAAGAATTAAAAAAAATAAAATCATTCTCTATTAGTACAATGACCACTTCCCATATCCATACTAAAACCGCCACCATTCAACAAGCTCGTCCAGAATATGAATCGAATTATAGCATGGGAAATTGACACCAACAAACTAAGGTTAAGGAGGAACCCCAAAGAAATATCAAAACAATAAACTTAGAAATATGTATTTGTTGTAAATAAACTCAGAATCGACACATATTTCAATCCACTTATGTCAACCGTCAATTTCATGTCTTTCTAAGATGCCAATTCTGTTTTTTTTTTTTTTTCTTAGAGTTTACACTCACCCAAACAACCACCTGGAAATATATCCTTACATTTCTTGCATGGGATCAAAATATTATTCATATCCAAGTCGTTAAAGAAATTTTTGGTGCATGTACATTGACGTTAGTCGTGAGGGAATGGTCGAGTCACTAAAAGTGTATATATGAAGCTATCACAAAAGCATACTAGAAATTTAAAGAACTTGGTGTTAAGAGTAATAAGTTAAAAGTTGAGTTTATAAAGTTATTTAAAAATAAGAGCAATAAATCAAAAGTCAATTTTATAAAGCTATTAAGACTCACAATTTTATAAAGTTATTTTATAAAGTCAATTTTATAACACAATGGCTTAGTTGGTTGTTGGGATCGAGTCATCTTATTTTATTGGGCAGAGATCATATCCTGGGTTTGGGTAGCAGATCTCTTCTATCCCAGGATCTTATTGATCATATGCAGAAGGAAAATATTTCAGTATTAGCTCAAGCAAAGACAGTTCAGGACTCAACTGATCATACTAGGAACTGGATCGGAAGCATAGATCTGGGTTTGAGTGGTAACCCAACAGTAGAATGGGATATATTTCGTAAAGCTCTTATAGGAGTTGGAGTATCTATCAGAGACACTCCAGATCAATTAATGTGGACATGAGGTAATTCATCAAGCATTTTATCAGTTAAAAATGCTTATATGGCTCTTTTTTCTATTTTGAATATTCAGTATATGGATAATTAGAGGCATAAAATATGGAAGTGGGATATTCAATTAAATATCAAACTTTTTTTTATGGTTGGCATTGGAACAAAAAAATTTAACTTGGGATATCTTACAAAATAAAGGTTGGGAAGGCCCTAGCCTTTGTGTCTTATGCAAAAGCAAGACAAAGGATATCAATCATCTTTTTATAGACTGTGTGTTCACAAAAAATATTTGGGAAAGAAATAATAATAGTCAAAAACTTAAGAGGAATTGGGAAGGTAAGAATATTTTTGATTGCTTCAATAATTGGGTTAAAGATAAATCTATTTCTCCCATTCTTTCAGCGATTACATGTTGGTTTATATGGATCGAGAAGGCAAAACTCTTGGGTATTTGGGATACACTTACCTTAGCTAGCCATCTATCTCTCCCTAAATTACAAGATTTTGGAGACTCTAGAGTGATTATAGATTGGCTCAATGATAGAGAACAACTAAAGGCATGTGCTATTGAAGGCTGGAAGATTCATACAAAATCTCTAATCAAGAATTTTCAGGTTATTAGCTTCCACCATATATTCAGAGACTCCAACAAAGAGGCAAACCAACTATCAAAAGCAGCCCTACTGGAGCCTGAAGGCAAGATATCTTATTATCGGTGGGAACCTAGAGGAGCAGGTCCCATGAATCATTTGGAAATGTTCTGATATACTTTCCAGTTTTGAGCTTGATAGTATTTTTTGTTTCTGAGATCTAGTTGGATTAGTCCATAACCTTCTGAAGTTTGTGTTTTTCCTTTTTGTATGGTCTTTTGACTTCGATGTAACTAAGAAAGAACTATGTGTAATCAATCTATGACTGGCATTGATATAGCTTATATTATTCATGCTTATAGACTCGGCTCTAGCCATGGATGATATTATGTAAAAAAAATTACATCTGAATATAATTTTGTGCTAATTTTTTTTGGAAAAAAAAAGACTGTCAAGAAAGGGGGAGCGACCACTTATTAAACAAAGGTGAAGTATAAAGAAGTTCTAGGTACAAGGTTAAAAAGTGAAAGAGTAAAAATGTCTTCCAAAAAATAAACTATTCAAAAGTTTATATATATATATATGGATTTATTTGAAGAGTATTTAAAAATATCCAAGTGTTTATATATAAATAAAACTAAAGAGAATTATAAAAGTTGCTTGATACCTTTTATTAAATTGGAAGGCAACTGAAGTAATATTCAAGATATTCAAAGGAAGAATATATAACAAAAAAGGATTAAAGTATATAAAGTAAAAAAAGTTCTAAAACCATTTCAATTTATATGTAAATGTGACATATATTGAATAATCGAAAAATAAGAAGTCGTGAACAATGAATTCAATATATAAATCTAAATTTTGGACTAAATGCTTTTTTTTTTGTGAAATAGAGTTTGAGTATATGACAACTTTTAAAAACCATAATTGCTTATATCCAATTTGCGAGAAATCATTTATTATGGAATAATATCAATAACTCATAAATTCAATCACTAATATTAAAAGGAAAACTAGGACATTATAAAGAGAGCAATAGAAAATTACAGTTTGAAATTGAGAAGGAGAAATATTTTAATGGGTTAACAAAGAAAGATAATATTTACTTCAAAGAGAGAAATATTTTAATGGGTTAACAAAGAAAGATAATATTTACTTCAAAGAGTGTAATCGGGAATTCATCACACAAATTGAAGAACTAAAACCCCCCCAAAAATGGACAAAGACTTACTAGAATGAGATGAAGAAATATCACAATTTAAAAATCATAATTAAAATTTATGAGTAAAAATCAAGAAGTCCAAAGACAAGAAGCAAGGGAATAAAAATTCAGAACAAGAAAATCAAGGTCTCAAAGAGAAATTAATCGAAAAAGAGAAAGAAATATCCTACCTAAGGAACCGTAATTAGAAGTTGAACAAATTAGAAACTTAAGGGATGAAACAAAAGGAGAATCTAGAATAAAAAAATAAAGATGACAAGTCGGAAAATAAGGAAGAAATTGTATGTTTAAGATGAAATAATCAGAATTTACTAACAAAAATTAAAAAGATTAAGCATGATAAGAAGTATTTTCAAGAAGAGCTAGATTGCAAAACATCTTTAGTTGAAAAAGAAACAATGACTGACATAATAGAGAAATTATCAAACATTCAAATTCTGACATTAGAAAAAGGAACCAATACAGAGTCTGTCGATGTTAAAATTTAGAAAAATGCTTATATTGACAAATCACTACAAACATCAAAAGAAGATGGTTCCAAAGAAAAATCACAAGAGATTAGGATGCCTTATTGTCATCCAAATCACAAGAGTCGTTACGACCAATGGCAAGGTCAAGAGGAATATAAATAGTGTTTTTCTTACCGATAAATAAACTACAACATTGAAAAAGAACGAAGACAAAATCGACAACTTGTATGGAAGCATAAAATGAGAAGTCCTATCCGAACAATCAATCATGAAACATTCCCAATGAAGGTAGATTTGGGATGGATCACTCCCTAGAAGATGCAACACATTAGTTTATGAATCTAAAGGTTATATTAGCTTGTTTCATTGAGTGTCGCAACTACAAGCACATAAGATCTTGAGAAAACATTGTGATCCAAAACAAGAGTTTAAGGGAAGCCTTTCAGTAATTATGCTTTGAGGACAAAGCATTTTTAAGGGGAAGGAAATGTAACATAAATAAATAATAATAATAATGAATAATCATAGTATTAATAATTAACATTGTCAGCTAAATGTCATGACCTTTCATAAATGGTCATCAAGGTGCCCCTTAGGTTTATATATATAAGGGCATGCTATCTCCTCAAATAAATTGATGGAGATTTTGCTTTTTAGGTGATAGATTGTGGTCCAAAAAATTTATTTCTAAATTTAAAATTTATTTCTAAATTTCTTTAGGTATGTTAGAGAGTCTATTTTTTGTTAATAAACTTGGAAAGAACTTTTGATTTGCTTTTGTCAAGCAAAAGAGAGAATCTCAGGTTTCGGTGGTTTAGACGAGCCTGAAAAGCGCTCATTAACCATCAAAAGCCTTCGTTCTCGGTAGTTAAGAGGGAAAAGCAAAAGCCCAATTAACCACAGAAAAGGTTTCTACGGAAAAAAAGAAAAGCCTGTGCTTTCGCACGAGCCAACTGTCAGTTGGCGTAATCATGAAGACATAACCACTGAAACTTGATCGATTTGGTGAGGTAGGATGTTATTATTACATATTATTGGGATATTGATGCTCTGTTGTCCTTTTTAACCACCATTTTTCATTTCATATGAAGGCTCGGCATAACACGAAATTTTAGGAGTTTGATTCTCAGCTAACTGTATTGATTAGTCACATGGCTGATTATTACTTCAAGTCCCAAGGGGATAGGTTCATAATAACCCCAGTTAATCACCTTTTCAAATCCGAAACTATGTGTAAACCCGTGTTTTCATTAACCAACTCATACGCTGAAATCAATCGTCATTGTTGCCAAGTGAAGCTTGAGTTTTGTTGCTGGTCATCAAGCCATCTATCATCCAACTCGGAGAAAACCTGAGTCATCAGGTAGTCTTTAGAATCTCTCACTATTTCAGTTCAATTATATCTCCTACCTGAATTTGAAATTATCGGCTAATATCCAGCCTTTACTGTTGATTAAAATCTGTTGAAGATTGGGTTTATGCAAATCAAACTCTGAGTCACCCTAATCTATGTCTTTTACCTCGACATACACTCTTAGTTCATCCTAAAATTTAGGTGTTTGTTCCCCTTGCTCGCAGAGTTTTCCTAAATGGCAGGGATAGGTCAACAAACTCATCAGATGCTGAAAGCTGGGCCAACCCTCAGGTCTGAG
>CBVK0100228786.1:0-24113 GCA_900067695.1 Picea abies | reverse complement strand
CCGAGATCTACACTCTTTCCCTACACGACGCTCTTCCGATCTCACCAAACATTTCACTTTCCTTGAATCGAAAGAAAAAGCATCCTTATAGGGCCTAGTGATGTCCAAACCCAACTTGTCCATGATCACCTTGGGCATGAGATTGTGCGATGTGCCCAAATATAGCATGGAATTATGAAAAGTTATGTCATGGACTTTGAGGCTGATATAGAATGGGGGAATGTCTTCAGTATCGCCTGTTTCCTCCATGTGAAGACCATAAAAAATGGCAGGGTGGTCATCCTGGATGTTCAAGGTGTTGGGAGTCTCTCCCATCTTTAGCATTTTAATAATATGATCCTGATATTCTCCTTTCTTGATGAGCTTGTTGAAAGGGAGAGAGATTTTGATCTTGGCCATTTCATTCTCAAAGTTAAAAGGATGGGAGACTTTTTATACCTCCTTGACACCTATCTCTCGGCTTGTTTCTGGCACTTTCCTTGGAACCTCCTCCTTTGAATTTCCCTTTTCAGTCACATCATTGCCAGGGTTTTATTTCTTTGGTTGGCTCATGGAAGGGGATTCCACCTGAGGATCCCTTATGGGATTTTTCTCTTGTGGTTCTGTATATGCCTTTCTTCTCCTGAGATTGTATTTCATTTGGAACTGCATGATGGAATTGCAATAGCCTTTCCTAAATTCCTTTGTTTCCCGAGACAACATGTCATCAGTTTCCATCATAATATCCTCATTTTCGCTCATGTATTGATCGTGTTCTCCCTTATTCAAGAAATTGTGAGTGTCCTTGTTGTCTCAACAATGCATTTGATCTGGGAACATCTAATCAAAATCTTCATCTACGTAATTGTTATGGAATAGGGGCCTTATTTTTTGTTCGCCTTGGTATCTCTGTTCTCTCTACCTGATCTACGGGAATGAACCTCTTCTAAGGTTCTAATTTCTAGGCTGGAGTTCATGTTGTTCTCAGAAGGTGGACTTGTTTCCCATGAACATTCTTTCCATCAACATTTCCATTTTCTTCATCATCAAGTCAAACTTGTATTCTGAGGGTCAAGCAATCGACGACTATGCATCTCCTTGAGTTTTATTCCTACCGTTGTTGAATCCTTTTTAATCTTTCCTGATTCCATCAGGTTTACCTCAAATTGGATTGCGTCACTCATCATGGCATCTAAATTAGCATATCTTCTCTCTCTCAACAACAAGGTGAAATCGTTGTCAAAAGAGTTGTTGTATCGAAGCTACGTAGCCCCGGGAGGTGGCTAGACTTCTGTGGGAATTGAGTTGTAGACCCTCATGAAACGGGTCGAGAACTCTTACACCATCTCCTTTGACACTCTCTTCATTATTTTGTACTGCATCAGTAGCTGCAAAGGATTATTTTTGTCTCCCCATATAGCAATGAACGATGTCTCAAATGAGGTAAAGTCAAGGATGATTTCTACTAGGAGGGCCTTGAACAACTTTCTAACCTCCCCTAAAAAAATATGCCCAAACAACCTCATCTTCATGTATGCATGGTCCACCTCTTCTAGATCAACGAAATTGTTGAACCAATCCAGGTGCTTTTGGGCAGATGCATTTCCCTCAACATCATACAACTTGATCATAGAAATAAATGACCTAGTAACTAAACTTGAGAGGATAAAGGATAAATAAGAAACCCTCTTTCAGTTAAAAATCGTTGTGTGTGGGGGGAGAAAAACACATGAAGCAACTCGGAGCACCGCTAGGGATGAATTCAGAGTTCACTTAGAAGAAACATTGTCATCTAAATAGCACAGATATAGAGCACCATGTGGTGAATTCTAGATTCAAATCACGTTCCTATTTAGAAAAAAATACAGATATGAATATAAAGAACACAGGAAAGAACGTATGCAAAGAGAGAGTACAATACATCATACTTCCATCGTTAGAATATTTTCGTCAAATTTTCAGGACCCTTGCATTAAATTTCAATCAACCTCAAAAGATACATTCAATAATGTCTGTCTACACTATTTTTCCAATCAAATCAACTTACATAGAAAAGAAGAAATATATATACCATGGTGTGCCACTCGGGCTACCCTTCCCTCTAAATTCTATCCCTAGAAATTAGGCTCTGACTATTCTCTTCTAGATGACTCTTCACATGGCACTTTACTAAAAAAAGAAACTGACTATACTCAATTGCACAATAACCGACGTCTTTTCCACGACAGGTCGATCATCAACAATATTTCATCGTTAGAGAGTGATGTGTTGATTATTTTCCTTTGAAATGGTATTTGGATGATCAAGTGCTCTGTAAGACTCTAGTAACCCTGTGTAATGACCTTGATTTCTGTCACGTGATCATTTGTTGGAGCCTGCATGTGGAGGGTAACCGCAGACTGTCACGGGTGTTTCCAAGATGACACCACTAGTTAGGGGACAACATCTTTCTTCAAAATGTCGCACGTCCAACATACACATATCCTTTGTAATATATGGGTCTCCAGATTTTTTCTTCATATGCTTGCTGCAAGGGTGCCTATTAGAGTCCTTACTTCCCAGTGGAAATCAGGACACATGGAGACAAACTCCTTGCCACATTGAGAAGACAAAAATGGGGTCGATCAATCATGCTTCTAGCTTCATCTGCAGTTTAGACATATGAATCATTATCCTGAGAGACCAGTTGCACCTTTCCAGATTCATCACTTGCCTTTGTAGAACCCCATTCCATTTCAACATCTTTTGCATGATGGCTAGAGCCACACATACATTTTTCATTGTCGGTCCGCATTCCTTGAAGTGATTTTCATTTATTTCTTTTGACATCCTCTATGCTTCACATAGATGGATGATTGTATCTTGTCCTTCCATGAGCTTCCTCTTGAGCCACATCATGTTTCCCTCTTGGATTTGTGATGATGATGCATCTAGGGTATTCATTGCTAATTGTTGCCTCAGTTCCCTGTTCTCCTGGTATAGCTTAACAATAGCGAGTTGCGCTTGCTTTAGCTTTTGCAATGGTTTGTGAATATCTATGCCTTCAACGTTTTCCCTTCTCCTTCTACCACAGGATTCTCAACTTGGACCTTTGATAGGCTCCAGTTGAATGACGTGCACGCGTAACTCTTCAACAGTTGAATTTTCATGCGACTTTCTCAGGACTTGGGCCTCTCTGATTTCCTTGTTCTTCCTTGGCTTGGCCCTTCTCTGGGGTATCATTTTTGGGGGGAATATGGATTCCAATATATTTACTTCTTCCGCGACCCTTCCTATTTTTGCCTCTGCCCGGTGAGATGCTACCTTTTTCACCGGTGGAGGGGAATATCCTTTGGGGTATCTAGGAATTTTGACTCTGAGTAGGAATGAATCCCACTTGTTTCCTAATATCATCAACTCCTCAACTATCAAAAATTTAATTAGTGAGACATGAGATAGTTTCTTCTTCGGCTGGTTCATTTCAGCTCAGATGTTGTCAACCATTTCTTTGAGGCTTTGGTGTAAGAAGAAAGGAAGATTTAATGGTCTCCTTCCTATGAAATGCATAAAAAATATGATGTCATGTGGGTGAAGTTTTTCAAAACTTCCTTCACAGGTGAAATATTTCCTAATCTCTCTCAGGAGTTTCTGAAAAGGCTCCTGTAGATATCTACTTGGAATGCTTGCTTTGACTTTCCCATTTAAATAGTCTGGTCTGATGAACTCCTCATAGCATAGTGTGTCCAATGGAATTCCTTTAGACCACCTTTCATCGTGCAGAGTGATCTCCATGGAGGTTGACAGAGTTACTATGATACTTGAAAAGTGACTCCTACAATTACTACACGTGACATGTTGAACCTGAGTGAAAACTGTTCTACTAGTTTCATGATGACTCCTTGGATTTTCTTACAAAAGAGCATGCATCTAACCTATTCAAAAGCTGCTCTGACATTCGGATATTCATTTACCAATGTCAATGTTTGAGGTTCGAGCCCCACATTTCTGCTACTTTGTGCACCTTTCCATATGTTCTGAGAGGTTGCCATGGTGCAACGAGTATTTTTCTTGTGTGTGAAGGATTTAGCATGGACCCAAACTAGTGATCTTGTTTGACCCAAATTTTTGGTGCAATGTGAGGAAATCGACTTTCCAGCCACAAGAAACTCAACACTCGTGAGAAGAATTAAATACAGAGCATAAACTTGGCTGGTGAACAGAATACATGCAAAGAAACTAAGATTTATAACTGGGTAGGCGAGAGCTGGAATTGTGCCAGGGGACACTGAATCCATGGTGACTGGAGGTTTCAAAGCAAGCCGAAGATTTTCATAGCACGTCCGTGCGATGGGTACACTTTGGGGAATGTAAAGTATAACTGATAAGAGATGCAGAGTATACGTGCTATGAGCATCATGAGTTTACATTCTTTCTGACTTCAAAATGAGCTGATGATGGTCATTGTGTCTATCGATGTGACTTATATTTAACAACTTGCCTTGAATTTTGGAATGTAAAACCTTCTCTTCTGAAATAAATTGACTCTTTGGGAAGACCTTTACCACTTACACATATTTTGGTTCTAACATCCCTTCCCAAATCCAAGGGCCAATAGACCACTTGCTGACTTCGACCCATGCGTTATTCGGTACCTGACCTCACATGATTTGACACACATACCATGAATTGAATAAGACTGACTCTAACTGAAAGAATGATGGTGTTAAAACAAGGCATAATCTTTTCCGTCATCCTGATAGGCCGAGGAATGAGGTGCATATGCACATGTGGGGGGAGATGATACCCAAGAGGGGCTAGTCAGAGTTTCTAGCCAGGATTTCCATAGATGCATTGAGGCTACTATCGAGTGAGGTGGATCACATGTTGTTCATGGTGCCATGTCCTTACATGGGTTTGGATTAGTGATGATGTCCAAACATCCTCTTCATAGTGGATGAGCCACTAGATAATAGAGTTAATATTTGTGTTTTGTTGATGTTAATCTAGTTTCATTTTATTGTCTTACTTAATTAGAAAAAAATTAATTCTAACATGTTCTTTAACTTGTTTTGATATATTGTTTAATTAATTAACTGTGTAATTATTGTTATGTACTACATATTTTGCATATATTGGCACTTTCATTGGGGATGTGCCTCCTCCCCCAACAGATTAATATGAGGAGATTATTCTTGATTCTGCAGCATGTCAGGGCCCTCGGGTACAGATACTCGGTGGCATGCTTCGTAGGCCCAATACCAAATTCAGGTTGGATTTGGGAGACAAACTCTCTGCAGTTTTGATTGAGGTGGGATTCTATCTCTCCTTGATGTGAGACATTAGGGAAGATCATATTCTATTGGATATTTGGAGGGATATGGCACATGATATGATTCCTCTTATGCGTCATATCATCGGAGATGCCAGGATACTAACAACGAGGAGGGATCCTGATGATAAGTACAACTCTTCCTCTAGTATGACATGCTCTTCCAGTACACCATCTATTGGTGAGTGTGGCCATGATCATCCTTCAACACATCCTACTCCTCCTCCTTCACCTCACCCATATCATGAGGAGGAAACACATATTCCTCCTCCTCCTCCTATTTCACCTCACCCAAATCATGAGGAGGCATCACATATTCCTCATACTCCTCTAAATTCACCTCACCGAGATGAGCATGACAGAACTATTCCTCACCCTCCTCTTTCACCTCACCTAGATGAAAAGGCGGGACCTATTCATCATCCATCATCTTCCATTGCATACCATGCCTCCACTACTGTTGTAGATATGCATATTATCCCACCCGCTGGACCAAATATGTTATAGTGGTTATTTGACTTGTCCATGATATATTGATCATGTTGATGATGTACTTAATTTATAAGTTGATGTTGGTGTGTATATTGTTAGGTCATGTTATATATGTTTGTTAAATGTGCTTGATAGATGTGTATATTATAACATTGTTCATTAGACATGCATTTTTCTTGTTGATCATGATGAAATACTTAATTAATTTATATGTTGGGGTTGATGTGTACATTTTTAGGTCATGTTAGATATGTTTAATGTTAAATGTGCTTGATAGATGTGTATGTTAAATGATGCTTGTTATATGTGTGTGATTATGATGTTATAAAATGCTTGTCTTTTGTTATATGTGATCACAATGATGATGACCTATTAAATTATTATATATGTGTGCTAGATAATTAATGATGTTTATATGTGCTAGAGGTATATATAATTATATGATGTTAGCTAATGAATATAAATGTGTATTTTAGATGTTGTTTATGTTTGTTATAAGATGGTTATAATCATCATGTTTATTTTTATAAGTTACAAAGTTCAATATGGTTGAAACTGTAATTGTAAAATATAAACTATAATTGTATAGATAGTTCATTATACATATTCATTCTAACTAAATTTGCTTTTCAAAAAACAAATTACATATGAATAAATATTATTTTCCATTATACTAATTACTCTTTTTGAATAGACTCTCCAGCACTAAAAATTGTTATTATAAAAAGTTATGATCTCTAATGATAAACATTCTATTGGATTTAAAATTTTATGGATGCAAATATTCCTATTGTTATTTTTGTCATTATTTTGTAAGTTGATTGCTATGAAATTTTAAATTACTTCAATAATTGTGGTTTTACTCAACATTGGGGGAATAATTTTATAAATATTTTCAAAATCAAGGATAAAAGTATGTAAACTGACAAACACTATTTTAGTTAAAAACCAAATTATCACAAAACCATGTTATAAATTTAATTTTTTAATTATAAACCACATTTTTTGTTAATCTTACTTTTAAATCTACAAAATAACTAAACATAAACTTAATTTTTGAATCATCATGTTAACATATCCCAAAACATGTTGTAGTATTAAACATGCATATCAAGCATAACATTAAATCTAATTATGTCAATATAAAAAGTAGAATTCATATCCCATTAAATGTTCAACTTGACATTTAACATTTTTCAAGATTTCACAATTGGAAATACTTAAAGAAGATGAAACATTTTTAAATATATGAAACGACATATAAATATGTTTAAAAACAATCGTTCCATGCAATCACAAATAATTTGAAATAAAAACACATTATGCATCAAACTGACTGTTAACCAACTAAAATTGTTCAAAGATTTGTTATAATTAACTTAACATTTCCTCTGTCAGAAGATGAATAAAAAACAGTATAATTAACGAAATAAAGAATATAACAAAAATATACAACAACAATATTATAGGTGAAATAAAACATGTACATATCACTCTTTGTTTTCATCACTCTCATTATCTTCCTCACTTGGCATGATAACACTATTGTTCTCAAAAATATGTTTTGATGTAGGTTCGTGTCTTAATACGAACCACCAATCCCTATCCAACACATATGTGTAAACAAACACTTGGTTGCAGTGTTTTGGGAAAACATAATGCTCCTTAGCTTCATCCCACATCTTTTTAGAGTTGATACATATCATCCCACTATTGAAATCTTCCTTTACATTATTCTAATCAAGGTTTCCCAACATGTGCACCTAAAAATAACACATTGGAAAGAAGAGAAGTCCACCTAAATGATCTCTTGTATATTTCAAACATAACCTAACATCCCTCGTATTAGGTTTTGATCGTGGTGGCTAGAATGAATATATTGGTCGAACTCAAATTCCACTCCACAGTCTTCCCGATCAGGTGACTGCCTCTCTCTTCTGGGTGGCATGATGAAATCTGCTTCTCCCTGTTACCTGAACAAAGAGAACTCCACTTCCCTCTCTGATGCCACTCTGACGCAATTCGTGAGTACCAGAGTGCTTCCTTTTTCTCTCTCACTCTTGAAATACACAACAAGTTCCAGGATCTGATACCACTCTGGTGCAACAGCCTGCCTTCCCTCGGTCGCAGCTCACTTCCACCAGGATATTCTTTTTCTCTAAGGCCCGAAGAGTCGATACCTCTTCCAACCCCCTCGGGAGTTCCTTACCCATAGTATTTTCGACGATCCTCCCTTCGTGCTTCGGAAGATCGGGTTTCACGGATTCGCGAACCTTGTGCGCACCTCCGTGCAAATTGAAACTCTGAACCCCGATCCCCGAGGTCAATGGTCAACTCTCTCGTGTATTCAGGGATTTCCCTATCGGGAAATCGACAGATGGTAGATGGCGATTTACTCACCTTCCAAACCTTCGAACGCCGATGCGTGATGCCACGTGTCGTCCTTCGTTCCGTCTCCGTGGGACCCTTCACCACTCGGGACTTCGTTGTTCCTCCGTGCTCCCTTCGACTTCGAAAACGTCGAAGTGCCGAGTCCCGATTCCTCGGGATCTCGTGCCACCTGTCCCTCTGATGATCAATGGCTTCGATTTTGTCGGGGAATCGCAACTCGCGATTTCGACGTGCATGTGACCCTTGCACCCGCCCACCCCAAAATATGATGGCAAATGAGTTCCTCTTGCACCTGGAGGTTAACTCTTCTTCAAGAGTTCAAGTCGCCGATTCTCTTCCTCTGGAGAATCCTTCGACTTCTAAACTTTCCCTTGGTTCAAAAATTCCTACCAAGTCAGTTCCTATAACATGAATGAGGAACTATCCCTCCTGAGCTGAATTTCTCTCTGACTCCTTCAAATATCTTTCGAATACCCTGCTCGTGCTCAACCTTCAATCACTCTCCAAGTGTTGAAGTCTTCCAAGTCCTGTGCACTCTCAGTCACAGCAACCCGGCCTCACCTTTCTCAGACTTGCTACTGAGATTCCAATCCGACCTGCACTTCACCTGCACAGCTCGAATAACACAAATTCGCTCTGGGAAAACAAGAACAAGAGTTTAACTGCTTAACCTCCTCAACGCACTCTATGTGGAGGAATTCAACTGCACTCTATGCAGGAATCTCGTGGCTTAAAAAGAGAAACAATTGAAACTCATTCATTCATTCTCTCAGGTTACGAACCTGATATGCAATCACATATGCAGCATATAAAAGATAAGCATAAAGAGAAGCAAGTATGCAACAAAATAATATCAACGACACACACAATTCAAACACAACCATGGAATTGAGTCAAGAGCTTTCTTATATTAATTCAATCTGTACATGGGTGTTCTTCTCAAGTTCTCTACTTTGCTCTCTCCTGCCTCTGTATGAATGAGAATGATCCAGAATAATAATACAATGTACAAGGAGGGTGCCTATATTCGTTTTCCCTCCCAGGAGTAAAAAATGTCTAATCTACAGCTAACCCTATCTACCAGCATTAAAACTATTTAATGTCTTCTTATCTATAATATATTACAAGTGCACTCGCTTTGAATGCCTTCATTCAAACGGTGACGCAACAGCTTTCCAAGCAATTCAAAAATGCATGTGTTGGTCTATCCGGCTATTCTTCTCTTTCCTCCACACTGGCTCGCTTGTTCAAAATGTGGATGCTCCTGCATCATACTCCTTGGCTCAAAAAGGTTTCACGGGTTCCTGTCCATGAGCTCCTGTACACCATGCCCATGCTTCTGTATTTCTGCCTCTGTCTCCCAGCTGGCATCCTCTACTGGGTGGTTCTTCCACTTCACCAGGTATTCAAAATATTGCTTTCTCCTGGTCTTCCTCCCAACTCTTTTATCCAGTATGCACTCCATTTCATGCTTCTGTGCAACTGGAAATTGCTTTTTCCATTGGACCACTGGTTGTTCATCAGTTCCAGTTCCTTCATCCTCGGTCCTGTAGGGGTATAAATCCAAAATATTGAAAATCGGAGATATCCCGATGCCCTCTGGCAACTCAAGATCATATGCCTTCTCGCCAAATTTCTTCAGAATTCAGCACGACCCAATTTTCTTCATCTTGAGTTTGTTTTATGTTCCTCTCGGGAACCTTTCCTTCCTCAAGTGTGCCAGGACCATGTCCCCAACTTCAAATTGAAGTTGTCTTTTTCTCTGATCGAATCTGCGCTTGTACTCTTGATTCTACTTCTGCAGTCGCTGCTTCACCTTTGCGTGAAGCTCTTTCATCGCCTCAGCGAATTCTTCACCTCTCGCGCTGCTTGTCTCAGCCTGTTCTGACTCCCTAATCTCAAACACTCCTCGCGACTGTGTCCCATACAAAATTTGGAATGGGATCTTACCTGTACTTCGATTCACATAATCATTGTACGCAAACTCTGCCTGTGGTAGGATCTGATCCCAACTGCTGTGATGCTCAGTCACCAGGCTTCTCAACAGATCCCCCAAGATTCTGTTGACTACTTCGGTCTACCCATCTGTCTACGGATGGTAAGCAGAACTGAATGCCAAGTTAGTCCCCAACTTCATCCATAGCACCCTCCAAAAGTGACCTATGAACTTGGTGTCCCGATCCGAGACTATGCTTCTCGGAAATCCATGCAATCACACAATCTCTTTGAAAAATAAATTTGCGATGTGGGTTGCATCGTTGGTTTTATGACACGGAATGAAATGTTCCATCTTCGAAAACCTGTCCACCACCACAAAGATGGAATCAAATCCTCTCTGAGTTCTCAGTAAACCCAACACAAAATCCATGCTTATGGCCTCCCATGGCCTTTCAAGTATGGGCAATGGCTGATAGAACCCTGTATTCTGCTTTCGGCCCTTCGCATGTTGACATATCCTACACTTGTCAACAAACCGCTTCACATCTGCTCGCATGCCCGGCCAGTAATATGATTCGCTCAGCTTGGTGAATGTTTTATCATGTCCAAAATGACCTGCTAAGCCTCCACTGTGCTTCTCCTTCACCAAATTCTCTCTCATAGAGAAATCTGGAATGCACAATTGATTGCCTTTAAACAACAATCCATCCTGGATCAGGTAGTCAATCCACGGACTCCTATCCCTGAGAACTGGGTTCTCGGCTGCCTCGTAGGCCTCGCTAAAGTCTGTGTCACCTGCATACATATCCTTCAGGTTCTCAAAACCCAAAGTCTTGACCCTGAATTCCTGTAGCAGCAAACATTTTCTGCTCAAGGCATCATCTACCTTGTTAGCAGTCCCTGAAATGTGCTTTATCACAAATGTGAAATTCTTCATGTATTCCACCCATTTCACATGCTTCTGATTCAGCTTCTCCTGCTGACTCACGAACTGCAATGCATGGTTGTCTCTTTACAACACAAATTGCTTGGGTATGAGATAATGCCTCCACTTTTTCAATGCCTGGATAATGGCATAGAACTCTTTATCATATGTGGAGTACTTTAGTTTGGCATCATCCAGTTTCTCGCTGTAATACGCCACAGGCCTATCATCCTGACTCAAGACCCCTCCAACAACATATCCACTAGCGTCACACTTCACCTAGAAGGTCTTCTGAAAATCAGGCAACACTAACACTGGCTGCTCCGTTATCTTGCGCTTCAACAGATTGAAGCTCCTCTCAGCCTCTGTTGTCCAATGAAAAACTTTATGCTGCTTCTTCACAGTGTCCATCATCGTGGCACTGATTCCACTAAAATTTCAAATGAATTTTCTGTAGAATCTTGCCAATCCGTGAAATCTTATTACCTCAAAAACATTTCTCGGCGATGGCCAATTCCTGATCACTTCAACCTTCTTGGGATCCATCTTCAATTCATTCATCGATATTACAAAACCCAAATAAATGAGTTCTGTCTGCATGAAGGAACACTTCTTCAAATTGATCAGCAGCTTCTCCTGTTGTAGCCTTCTCATCACAATAGTTAAATGCCTCAAGTGTTCGGCCTTTGTCTTGCTGAAAATCAATATGTCGTCCAAGTATACGACCACAAATTTGCCAATGAATTCCTACAGGACTTCATTCATCAGCCTCATAAAAGTGCTTGGTGCGTTTGTCAACCCAAACGGCATGACCAGCCATTCGTACAAACCCTCATTTGTTTTGAATGTTGTCTTCCATTCATCTCCCTCTCTCATCCGGATCTGATGATATCTGCTCTTGAGATCTATTTTGGAAAAGTAATTTTCCCCACTCAGGCAATCCATCAAGTCGTCCATTCTTGGCAGTGGAAACCTGTACCTGATGGTGATCTTATTTATCGCCCTGGAGTCTGTACACATCCTCCAGCCTCCATCCTTCTTTGGACTCAGTACCGTTGGAACGACACATGGACTAAGACTCTCCCTCACCAGTCCTTTGTCCTGCAGATCCTATACCTGCCTCTTGATCTCCTCGTTCTCTTGAGGTGTCAACCTGTACACTGCCTTGTTCGACAAACTTGCTCTGGGTATGAGGTCAATGTGATGACTCACACTCCACACCGGTGGCAATGAACGTGGCATTTCATCCAAAATGATGTCAGCAAACTCTCCCAGAAGTTGCTGAATCTCCTTTGGCAAGTCGTCCACTCTCGTGTTTGTCAGGAAAATTCTCGGTTTCCTGACAACAAAGAACTGTGGATTTTCATCCTTCTCCAACTTTGTGAGAAGGTCTTTCCCACTCATGAGAAGAATCATGCTGCTTACTTCTGGCTCCACCTTCTTATCCTTTATGGGCAACAGCCTGCGTGTCCTCCCATCCTTCTCCAAGGTGTATGTGTTCATCCTCCCATCATGAACAACATTTCTATCATACTGCCATGGTCTACCCAACAGTATATGACACACGTCCATGGGAATAATATCACACATAATCTCATCATGATAATTCCCAATTTTAAACTTAACTAAGCATTGTTTAGTGACACTTACCTGGTGTCCCTTCTGTAACCACGAGACTTTATATGGACTCGGGTGCTTAGTCATCTCCAGCTCTAATTTCTCCACCATCTCGGATGAAACGAGATTGTCAGTGCTTCTTCTGTCCACTATGACTTTGCACTTCCATCCCTTGGCTGTACAAGCGGTCCTGAATAGTCTGCCCCTCTGCACTGAGCTTTCCACCTCCTTCTCGGGTGCCAAAAGGATCTTATGTGTTCCTAGCGATCTTCCGCTGTCAGCATCTTCACTTTCCACATCACGCCTCTGTGCCTCAGTGACGTGAGCCTTTCCTCCGTCCACCTTCCTTTTTGGACAGTCCATGGCTGTATGGCCATGTTTGCCAGATGTGAAACATGTGATAACTCCTCCTCAACCTCTTCCTCTACCTCAGGTACGAGGAAATGTATTCGCATCAGCATATCCCCCCTGCTGATCCTCTTGCTGTCTCCTCGGCTCAAAGTTTTGTTGCCTCTGCTGTGAGGTTTCACCTCTTTCATCTTTTCCCTGAGGTCTCCTCCAATCCTCCTTGGGCTTCTGTGATCGTTCTTGGGCAACTGCCTTGACTCTGGGCTGACTCCTGCCTCGCCCTCGCTATCCCTGCTTATGGCTCATCTTTTCTTCGGCTTTCAGAGCCATCTGGTACGCATCCTCAACTGTTCGGATGGTCATCATGCTCAATTCATCCTGGATATCATACCTGAGACCATTCAGGTATCTTGCCACCTTTTCGTCATCACTCTCCCGATGACCAGCTCAAATGTTGAGCCTGTAAAACTCCTTGGTGTATTCTTTCACCGTCATCAGCTTCTGTCTCAGGTTCTGCATGCGCCTGAACAGAGTAATCTGGTAATCCCTCAGAATGAACTTCGCCTTCATCTTGGAGATCATCCGATCCCAGCTCTTGATCTTCTGTTTTCCTTTACAGCTCCTATCCTCCTGCAATTCATCCCACCATAGGGTTGCATGTCCTTTCAGCTTGGTTACAACATGCCTTATCTTCTTGTCTTCTTCGATATCTTCATAATCGAAGTAGGTGTCGAGTGCTCAGATCCAATCCAACAACTCTTCTGCGTTTAGACTTCCCTCATAGATGGGAAGGTCCATCTTCGTCTTCGAGCGCATCCTTGAAATGGCTCTTATCAACCTCTCTGTCGAGGCATCTTCTGCTGTGACCTCTTCTTGGTCATGTCCGACTTCCTCCTCCACCTCGGAGTCGCTGAACTCTGCTGTGCCAGCTCCTCACCTCTGGGTGGTCTCCATCTCTTCGAGTCTCACTCTGAGATCTCGTATCTGATGTTCCATTTCTGGGTTGCCTACTGGCATACCCCTTCTTCGCACTTCCCTATCTTCCTGATCAGGTGACTGCCTCTCTCTTCTGGGCGGCATGATGAAATCTGCTTCTCCCTGTTACCTGAACAAAGAGAACTCCACTTCCCGCTCTGATGCCACTCTGACGCAAGTCGTGAGTATCAGAGTGCTTCCTTTTTCTCTCTCACTCCTGAAATACACAACAAGTTCCAGGCTTTGATACCACTCTGGCGCAACATCCTGCCTTCCCTCGGCCGCAGCTCGCTTCCACCAGGATCTTCTTTTTCTCTAAGGCCCGAAGAGTCGATAGCTCTTCCAACCCCCCTCAGGAGTTCCTTACCCACAGTCTTTTCGATGATACTCCCTTCGTGCTTCGGAAGATCGAGTTTCGTGGATTCGCGAACCTTGTGCGCACCTCCGTGCAAATTGAAACTCCGAACCCCGATCCCCGAGGTCAACGGTCAACTCTCCCGTGTATTCGGGGATTTCCCTATCGGGAAATCGGTAGATGGTAGGTGGCGATTTACTCACCTTCCAAACCTCCGAACGCCGATGCGCGATGCCACATGTCATCCTTCGCTTCGTCTCCATGGGACCCTTCACCACTCGGGACTTCGTTGTTCCTCCGTGCTCCCTTCGACTTCGAAAACGCCGAAGTGCCGAGTCCCAATTCCTCGGGATCTCGTGCCACCTGTCCCTCTGATGATCGACGGCTCCGATTTTGTCGGGGAATCGCAACTCACGATTTTGATGTGCATGTGACCCTTGCACCCGCCAACCCCGAAATATGATGGAAAACGAGTTCCTCTTGCGCCTGGAGGTTAACTCTTCTTCAAGAGTTCAAGTCGTCGATTCTCTTCCTCTAGAGAATCCTTCGACTTCCAAACTTTCCCTTGGTTCAAAAATTCCTACCAAGTCGGTTCCTATAACATGAATGAGGAACTATCCCTCCTGAGCTTAATTTCTCTCCGACTACTTCGAAGATATTTCGAATACCCTGCTCGCGCTCAACCTTCAATCACTCTCCAAGTGTTGAAGTCTTCCAATTCCTATGCACTCTCAGTCACAACAACCCGGCCTCACCTTTCTTAGACTTGCTACTGAGATTCCAATCCGACCTGCACTTCACCTACACGGCTCGAATAACACAAATTCGCTCTGGGCAAATGAGAACAAGATTTTAACTGCTTAACTTCCTCAACACACTCTATGCGGAGGAATTCAACTGCACTCTATGCAGGAATCTCGTGGCTTAAACAGAGAAACAATTGAAACTCATTCATTCATTCTCTCAGGTTACGAACCTGATACGCAATCACATATGCAACATATAAAAGATAAGCATAAAGAGAAGCAAGTATGCAACAAAATAATATCAACAACACACACAATTCAAACACAGCCATGGAATTGAGTCAAGAGCTTTCTTCTATTAATTCAATCTGTACATGGGTGTTCTTCTCAAGTTCTCTACTTTGCTCTCTCCTGCCTCTGTATGAATGAGAATGATCCAGAATAATAATACAATGTACAAGGAGGGTGCCTATATTCTTTTTCCCTCCTAGGAGTAAAAAATGTCTAATCTACAGCTAACCCTATCTACCAGCATTAAAACTATTTAATGTCTTCTTATCTATAATATATTACAAGTGCGCTCGCTTTGAATGCCTTCATTCAAATGGCAGCGCAACAACTTTCCAAGAAATTCAAAAACGCATGTGCTGGTCTGTCCGGCTGTTCTTCTCTTTCCTCCACACTGGCTCGCTTGATCAAAATGTGGATGCTCCTGCATCAGTGTCTGTGTGTGTGTGTGTGTGTGTACATGAAATCAAACTGACATATAGTAAGTATCAGATCAAAATATACATTATGAAGTTTAGTGTGAATAATTACTATGTAGAAATTTGACAAATGATAAGTCACTTACTCTTTATTAAGCACCTTTTCCCATTCATTTGTGGAAGCTCACCTTCTCTTTTTTCTTCATCCCTTTTGTCATCCCAACTCACCACACCTGGTGTGTTGTCGATCTTCTTCATGTACTCACTAGCATAATAGAAAGACTCATATGATATGTACCCCTCTTGTAACAACCCTGCATTATACAAACCAAGTAAGTAGATATTATGAGTTAGCATAACATTTTTTTTTTGAAAGAGAAAGGAAGAGAAGAGAAATGCTCTCAAATACTGAGAGGAGACTATAAGCTTATTTTGTACTTTCTGAAACTAAATAGATATTGTGTTGATGTATTTCTTCATATCTGTGTTTGTTTGTTCTAAGAATGAGTTTATGATTCTATTTTAAGTTTCAATATTTTTCTTCTGGGAGTCACAATGCAAAGTGTGGATAGTGTCAATGCAAGTTGTGTGGAGGTTGAACCTTCTATAGGTTCAAGGATCAGGAGAGACAGTGCAAGGTGTGCATGAAAGAGATGCAATGTATGCAGAGGCCATTAACATCCAAGGATTAGAGCTCGGAAGTGATAGTGCAAGTTTTCATAGAGTAAGGGAAAATAGTGCATAGGAAACCTTTTAAATTCCAGAGCTCGGGAGGGAAGCATAAGTGTGCACTGGATTTCACTTCATAGAATTGACGAAGCTTTGGATAAAGAGTGTGTGCAGAGTTCTAAGTGGTGACTCAAGGAGTGTAAAATCCATTTGTTTAAGAAATGGTGGATGATATATTCTCGTTAAGAGTCAAATTCCCTCACAACAATTTGATCAAAATGGAGGAGCTCGATTGTTAAAAATTGATTCCTTTGAACTTTGTCACTTCGATGGTTTGGAAATGTTAGTGTTTTGGAGAGGCACATAGCCCCGAAGCTGCTAATCCCAGAGTAAATCCAAACCGTAGATCATTGGACAAGAGTGAGTCATAGATATCCGATTTATTCAATGATTCGACACTCCGACAAGTTTGAGTTGTAGTTGTAAAAGGATAAGAAACCCTTAAGCTTAAAAGTCTAATATTAATTATTATCCTTTGATAAAAAGAGAGTGTGAACCATTATATCCCTAAGCCCTTTGGCGATTTGACGATCTGGCTGAATTTTATCATTGTTTTTTTGGTGGAGGAACTCTAAAGCCCGAAGTACTATATTATATCTCCAAAGTATATTCTCATGGGAGGAAAATCCTTGCCAACCATATGATTAAATTCATAACCATTGGTGAAGGATAGTGGAAGGATAGGGTAGAAACTACAACTACCGTTCAACCTCGCTTTATGACTGAGTTTGACTGGTAACAATTTGGGTTAATGGGAGCATTGTGGAGTTGGTGAATCCTATGGAGGGTTGGAGTCTCAGAGCTCTAAATAATTCTTTTTTGGCCATCACTTGGTTCTAGCCTATGGTCACATGCGATTTTGTCAGGGTAAAAGGGGATAGCACATATAGTTTAATCTCGAGAAGAGAAGGGACTTATTTTTAAGTGCCCAATGAGTTTTAAAGGGTCCTACAACAGAAAAAAAAGGGCCCGTGTATGTCAAAGAAAGATCCAATAGGGACTAGAGAGCCATATTTAGGATCCATAGAAAGATCCAAAGACTAGGAGGTCGTGTGGTTGCATCACTGTACAAGGAATTTATACATTTCCTTATATTTTAAGTTATTCAATACTAGTCAATTTGTAATAGACTTTATCTATATATATAACAAAACTCAATTCAATATATCGTTATATTTCCACTAAGCATCAATCTACAAAACATAGAAAATACTAAAAATTTACCAAACTAAACTGTTGACTTCGCACTTTCATTATATCATAAATTGTGAACACCAATGGAAGCTTTTCAATATATACGAGATTTATGAGAGAACCATTATTAAGTTTTTATTACCATAACCAAGGATTCTGATCGGTCAAGTTATAAGTACGTATAATTTATATATACTTTGTTTCATTCAGGTGCGAAAAAGGAATCCACAGTCCAATTCTCTAATTTTGATTATGTTACATTTAAATTTCAAAAACACGATTATATATAAATTTAGAAAGGAACGATTATATATAAATATTAGAAGGCATGAATTATATATGTATGTAATTTAGTACACGGATTCAATAATTCACAGAATATATTCATTCAATCCCAATATGATTCTACATACAAGCATTACATATTTTAAGAGATTCATCGATGGATCTGGTGCAAATCATTACAAAATTTAATTGAATAATTTAAATAACTTAACATATAAATAACTATATGTACCATAACCAGAATCTAATTGGTTGTTATGGAACCTCGAACGAAATCCTTCATAGTATTATTTTCCTTCACTTTTCTTGCAAAATCCCAGACTTCACCAGTAAGCCAACACTAGGGGTACTCTTCTTCCTACTTAGCCCCCCGAGCCACAAGCAAGAGACACATAAAAACTAGAAATCAGTAGCTCCAGAAATTGCCTTGCAAGAAAGATCTTCCACTCTCTACAAGTATTGGAATCCCAAATCTCACAATTAAAACTTAGTCAAGAAAGTTTTTTGCTTCATAATAGTATTGACCAAAAGTGATCCATTTTCACTTCTCCATTTCTTTTATAGAATTATTTTTCAATGAAACTTGTCCCCATGCACAACTAAAGCATTTTAATAATAAAATTAAATTAGTATTCACCCAACACATCTGTGACACTCTCCCAAGGTTTCACAAGTAATTCCTCTTTTTTTTTTTAAATCTATTTTCCATCACATTCCCAAATGTGTTCCTATTTTTTCTCTTAGATGTCTCTCAGTTTCCCAAATTCCCATTTAATGAGTGTTCCATAACTAGATATTTGTTTGAGTTGGTTTATGATTCTTCTTTTAGTTATACTTAGAGGTAGATTGAATCAAGATATCATTCTATAACTATACATAATCTATCATGTTTTAATTTATTTCTATTTTAAAATTCCTTTTATTACTTTCGTGCACACATGTGCAATTTTCCCAATATTTAAATTTGTATTCCTTCTTTTACTAGAGTTTGATTTTATCTCAAATATTTTGACTTATTTAAAATTTTATTTAGTGCCTTATTTAAATTTAGACTTACACTTAGTCTTAGAATCTTGTTAAGATTCTAAGTTTATAATTTATTGACTAATTACATTTTATTCTAACAAGCTCTAAAAAATTCATTATTTTCTAGGCCACCTAGATTTATTGACTCAAGTTTAATTGCACAATGTTCCCTTCAAGATGCACCTTCATGATCCAAGGGTGTCACTCGTCTTTGAATAGTTTTGGAAATTTGTGTGACACTTGGAGACAACACTCCACTTGGTCGACCTTATGAGAGACTAAGGGATTCAAAGGAATAAGGAATCCACCTTATTGTGTGCCCCTTAGAATTCCTCATAAGAGACTGTCTCAATATTCCCTCATGACATCATGTACCTCTCAAACTAGGTAATCATTAACCTACAGTTCAGGTCACTGTGGGAGTGATAGTAGGATGTGACAGGGATGCTTCAACACCTCTCCCTCAAATGTCTGGTTTTTGTGCATGACCCCTTTACTCCTTATGTGAGTCAGATTAGCAAGCATCATCAACCCTGCATATGTCAATAATCCATATACATAAATCATCCTTTAATCAATCATATATCATATGTGTTGAAAATTAAATACTCAAACAAAATACAATCCACTCCCTGACTCAATCCGTAGTCCAAGGAAGTTCAATGATGCCATCAACATCCATAGCATGTCATGTATCCTGTACACTCAAGAAAACTCATCAATACTATATGTCAGTGCATATACATATGAAAGTAACAACGAATTACAATACACCATCAACATCATATTGTTGACCAAAATTTGGTCACCTATATTTTCCCTCTCTTGGATCCATAAAAAACTTGATATCAAAAGAAGACATTTTTTGAACTTTAATAAGTTCATTCTGCAACTCTCAATCTCAGCTTTGCCATGTTTTTTTTTGGATCATTAATTTGTTTCTATATTCCTAAGTTACTCAAGATATTGTTAAAAGGTTAGGTTTTTAAGAATATTTCTAAGCATCATGTTCTCCTCTCCTTTTTCAAATTTTGGCTAAGTATTATCATCACTTTCATCTCCATCTATCTCAACACTTAACCTTTTTCTCTTTTCCACTCTAATCCTACTACCTCTCCCATATTCTCAACTAGTATCAACACTTAGTATTTTTGGGACTCCTCCCTCATCTCCCCATTAGGTTCATGGGTTGGAGGAATCATACATCCCCTCGCCTCCTTACACTCCCTCATCCACCAACCCATTGTCTACACATCACCCTTATCCCTCCACCACCTAAAAATTACTCCCACCCCTTTCTCCACTCCTACCCTTCTCCTTATAATCCCACCCTCTCCACTCCCTTATCCTTTATCCTTCCATAATTATCCATATTTCAATCTATGGTAGGGGAAAACACCCACCACACTCCTTTACCCTTCCCCCTCACCTTCCTCACCCCCAATCCCACTACCAACATTTCTCCTTCCTCACTTCCCCCATCTACATTTATCCACTTTCCCCATAACCACTCAAAATGATCGTCAGGCTCAAGGGAGATGAGCACTCTCATTCCCTTATTCACCTCACTCCCCAACCCGCCAACCTGCTCCCGCATACTACAAACTCACCTGCTTAATTTCTGCCACCTACATATCTCCCCTTCCCCTCATCTAATATCTCATCTACCTTCCCAGAATTAACCTCTTTTTGAAGTTTTCACCTTTAAAATGTGAACCAATAAAAAATTTTCACATTAAATATTACTATTTGGCGGGATATGGAGGAATGACACATGACATCCAATAAGAGCATTACACGTGGAAATATACAAAGAGGGACATATGACGTGATCTGATTGAATTTTTTGATAACGAATAAATTTATGAAATATGTTGACATATTATTGGATGAGTCATCATGGTGACTGGGCATGAGGTGGACAATGAAAGGATTTAAAAACTATTATTTTATTCAACCATTTTCTAAGGAGGTTGAACCCCTTATGCTCCATAATCTTCTTCTTGTGTTTCTTGCTAAGTGTATGAAACACTTAGTATTATATATAATGAAGAATAAAATATCCCAATGCATGTGGGATACACTTGTAAACCAAAAATTTGAATTTTATGAAGGGAAGCATGAAAATCAATCCAAGGGAGGAGATTTTCCCATCCATTTTGATTGATGGTGGCTGAGTGTTGATCTTGCAAAGGCCATAACTTGAGCTCCGAGTGTCAGAATCACAAAAAATTTATACCATTGGAAATGTATTTCGATTTAGAATATTTTGGTATAAGTTTCAAATGTTGAAATTGCATACATTTTTCTCAGAAATTAGAATATGAGTCAGTTGCATTTTTAATGGTCCTGCATGACAACTCGACTTCACGAGCTCTTATCTTGATATCCAGTCGACAGATTTGGGAAAATTTTATATTGTTGGAAATATGAGATGATGAAGAGAAAATAAGAAGTGATTTACATGGATAAAAATATGGTTTTCACTTCCATAAAATTAAATTATAGTCGCCCTTTTTAATAGAAAATTAATTAAATTTTAAAAATAAAAGGTTAATTAAAAATATTTATTAAAAAGGGAGACAGACCCATTTTCAATATACTTATTTTAATGATGTCAGTTCATTAATGATGAATTAATGAGGAATTAATTAAAGGGAATGTTCCAAGAAATAACTTGTATGGGAATTTCAAGAAAGGGAGAAAACCTAACTACTCAAGTAATTAGAAAATCTCTTCTTAAAAAGGGAAAAGAGGCTTCATCAAAAGGTCCAAGAATCTATATTGTGAGACAGTCAGGGCAGTGGATCAGAGGAAAAATAAGGTACAACCATGGATACAAAATCAAGATTCTTATCAAAAGAAAGAAATCTCCATCTTCTCCATTATTTCTATTCTTCTACACCGCTTCTCATAGCTTTATTCTTGAATCTCAGAGTTGGGCACAAGGTTGAGTTGTTGAGTGTTTTTCTTATATTATTCTAAGATCTTTTCTTATATTATCATGGATTATTTGTAGCCACATACATTGCTGTCAAATATTTTGTAATGAAGAACATATTTCATGAATAAAAATCCACAAAGAATTGTTTTGGGGTTGTTCTTGACTGTAACTTGTCACTTTGAGTTTTAAGTATGAGATATTTGAGGTTGACCTATCAAATTATCTTTTTATATTGATAGAAGTAATCTTTTAAAATTATTTTATATGATCAAATTATTCTTTCCTATTTTTCATAAAGAATACATGGATGCATTTATATATGATTAAGAATATTGTGTGTGATGTTGATCACAATTTAATTCTGATGTTGAAGACCTCCTTCAATATTTTATGATTGTAAAAAGAATTTTTGCACATAAAGATCATATTGGGTTATTGAAGAACCATTTTCATTTAAATCCAAGTAATAAATATTTGGGGTTTTCTGTCTAGTACTCTCCATACTCCCAAATATTCAAAGATGTATATTTTAGCCAAAGAGGATAACCACCTCTCTAAAAATGATGGGGGACTAATGTCCTCTTGAGGTTTCCATTTCGGTCCCGAAGGATTCAAGTGTCAAAATTATTTTTGACCATACTAGGGAAATGAGTGCGCAGGTGACCTTTTAAAGTCCAGAGCTCAGCAGGTAAGAGAAAGTGTGCACTGGATTTCACTTCATAGAAGTGAAAAGTATCAGTAGAAAGAGTGTGTGCAGAGTTCCAAGAAGTGACTCAAGGAGTTTAAAATCCCTTTCTTTAAAAATTGGTTCATGATATATACTCATGAGGTGTTGAATTCCCCCGCAATTGTTCGATCAAAATGGAGGAACACTGTCGTTAAACCCTGAGTCCTTCAAAATTCATCACTTCTATGGTTTGGAATAGTTAGTCTTGTCGGGAGGCACAGAGCCTTGAAGCTCCGAAGGCTAGATTTAATCCCAACCATAGATCGTTGGACAAGATTGATCCATAGATCTTTGAGTTATTTGGTGATTCGACACTCTGACAAGTTTGAGTTGTAGTTGTAAAAGGATAATAAATGCCAAAGCTACAAATTTACATATTAATTATTATCCATTGATAAAAGGAGAGAATGAACCATTAGATCCCTGAGCCCTTCGATGATTTGTCGATCTGGGTGAATTTGATCGTTGTTTTTTGGAGAAGATGAACTATGAAGCCTGGATTCCTATATTAGATCTCCACCATAGATTATCATGGGAGAAGAATCCCTACCAACCATATGATTCAATTCATAACCATTGATGAAGGAGAGTGGAATGATAGGGTAGAACCTACAACTATCGGTCAACCTCGCTTTATAACCAAGTTAGGATGGTAACATTCCGGGTGAATGGGAGTGTTGTGGAGTAGTGAATCCTATGGAGCGTCAAAGTCCCGAAGATCTGAATAGTTCCTTTTTTTCCAACACTTGATTCTAGCCCGTGGTCACATGAAATTTTGTCAGGGTAAAAGGGGCTAGCACCTGCGGTTTAATACTGAGAAGACAAGGGACTTAGCTTTAAGCACCCAACGTGTTTTAAAGGGGCCTGCAATAGAAATAAAAGGTCTTGTGTGTGTCATATAAGGATCCAACAAGGACCAGAGAGCCATATTTGGGCTCTAGAGGAAGATCCAAAGACAATGAGGTCACATGGTTTCATCACTATACAAGGAATTTATACATGTCCTTATGTTTTCAGTTATTGAATACTAGTCGATATGTAATGGAATTTATATGCATATATAACAAAACAAAATTCACCATATCATTATATTGTCACTAGGAATCAATCTCCAAAACATAGAAAATACTAAAAATTTACTAAACTAAACAATCGGCATCACACTTTCAATATATCATAAATTGTGAACACCAATGGAAGATTTTCAATATATAAGAGATTTTCGAAAGAACCATTATTAAGTTTTGATTACCATAACCAAGGATTATGATCGGTCAAGTTATAAGTATGTATAATTTAGATATACTTTGTTTCCGTTAGGTGCGAAAAATGAATCCACGGTCCAATTCTATAATTCTGATTATGTTACATTTAAATTTCAAGAACGATTATATATAAATTCAGAAAGGAACGATTATATATATATA
>CBVK0100228785.1:0-24116 GCA_900067695.1 Picea abies | reverse complement strand
TTTATGGTGAATTATAAACTTTTAATATATATATATATATATATTGTCGTCCCCAACATGTCATCCCTTGAAAAATTCGAGGGAGCACCCTAGCCTTCTCAAGGACGCATCCCCCTGTCCCGAAAACCAATGCAACATAGCATTTATGTTAGGTATGTGTTATATTCTTTGTACGATTAGTTTCACACATTGTTATGTTGCACTGGGCACAATAGGGGGTCATAGGGAGGGTGGCAACCCCTGAGCAAAATTTCTTGGGTGGTTTTTGAGTATGTTTTGGGCAGTTTTCACGGTTTTGTCGCCCATGGTTTTTCTAATTCCGGTTAAGGAATTAGGGTTGTAATCTAATCCAAGTCAATGGATTAAGGATTTTGGATGCCGCAAGATCCTATATATTTTATTTTAATGGAAAAGTTAATTAAAAAAAAGAAAGAGTTAGAGGTGTTGTTATAAACATTTGTTGGTTTTTTCGATTAAGGGTTTCCAAGGTGAATTTTTGAGTACTATGTATGATTGTTATTGTTTTATTTCTATTTTATAAAGAATTTGTATGCACATTGCTATACTGTAAATGTTTAAAACCTACATTTGGCATCAAAGCGGTTATTGGCTTCAAGGGGATGCCTTTGTTGCTAAGGGTTCGATTATCTTGAGTATGTGATAAACCTGGTTTTAGTGGGAGCTCTCTAGTGGTGAAAGAAAATGGCAAGCGGTTCTAAAATAGAGATTGAGAAATTTAATGGGAAAAGATTTGATCTTTGGAAGATGAAGATGGATGATCTTTTAGTAGATAAAGAATAATGGCTCGTTGTGGATCTTGGTACTACACCTATGGATATGTCATCAAAAGATTGGACGAAGTTGGATAGGAAGGAAAAGAAAAAAAATTGGTTGTTCCTTTCAAATTCAATGTTACTAAATATCTCGGGAGAAGCTACTACCAAGCCGTTATGGGATAAGTTGGGGGCTTTGTATCAGTTTAAGTCCCTGGTAAATAAACTTTTCCTTCAAAAGAAGTTGTGCCTCTTGAATATGAATGATGGAGACTTGGTGACAAAGCATCTAATTCCTTCAATATCGTGGTAAGTTGGTTGTTTTCTATGGATATTAAAATTTCATATGAAGATAAGTGCATTAATTTACTGTGTTCATTGCTAGATTCATGGGATAGTCAGGTTGTAGCTATTGGTAGTAATGCGACCACATTAAAGTTTGATGATGTGGTTTCGTCCTTGTTATTGGAAGAAATGAGGAGGAAAACCATGGATAGCCTCAAGGATGCCTTATTTGTAAAAGGACATAGCCTAGATAGAAATAAAATTAAGTCCTCGAGTGGGAGATCTAAATATCCAAGAAAATCCTTAAAGAAATACTGGAAATGTGATGACCCTTTCCATATAGGAGCTCCACAGAGGAGGCTTAATGGTATAAACAACCCTGTTAGACTATAGCCAGGGCCATGTAGGGGTAATCAGGGTTACTAGAGGTCACTTTAGCTGAGGGTGTTATAATTCGAAAGTGACATTGAGCTAAAAGTGACTAAAAGCACTTTTAAGTCAAAGTGAGCTAAAAGTAGAACATATAAGCTAATAGGTCAACAACGAATTAAGGTTCCAGGAAGCTATAAAGGAAGGGTAAAGAGACCTAAGTGGATTCCAGGAGGAATACACCCAGTGGTTGATTTCAGTGTTGAGAGACACACCCTAGTCACCGGAAAGCTCATACAGATCTTCCATAAGTCTTCAAAAACAATTACATAGGTTGCAGCAGCAAGGGCGTACTTATTCAGGGTGAGGGTGCAACTTCTGAGGAGGTTTAGTGAGTTGACTTGTCCCATCTAGGGAGAATCCAGGATTCCATTCTGACCCAATTGAGAGGAAGGAAAGGCACATCTATTTCCTAATTTCTCCTCAAATTCTGACAGAGAAATCATCTGGGGCACATTTTCCAGCCATTGAGGGTGCGACAGTTGGGGAGGACACATTTGGGATTCCCGAGTGATCATTATATCAGATCCATGGAAATCCTTCCGACCCATTTCACAATATCCTAGGGTGCTTAGTTTGAGACCCTTATCAGCCAATTCCAATAGGGGAATCACTAGGGTGCAGTTTCCAACAGCAAAGGGGGCACATTTCCCCAGAAGGATTCATCCGGGGTCTAGACATATCAACAGAGGGTCGATTGTCAGCAGATCATTCACCAGGACTGAGAAAGAGAGTAGGGCGCTTTGTTTGGGATAGTTTCCAGGCAGATCCTAGGTGTTTATCCACTAGGGAAAACTTTCCAGTCTTGCAGCAGTTGTCGTAGCTTGCAATAGATCTTACATCTCAGCCATTGATCCCGCAACATTCTTCTAGTATCAAGTATTATTGTTTTAGTTTTATTATTGTATTCCAGCTAAGATCCTTTTGTCACTGATTTAACCGAGTGATTTATTTTATTCAACCACATTCGACATTGTACTTCACAGAGATATCATAATATATGGTTTGTATTCTTTTGTCTCATTTACTATTTGTATGCTCATTTATATGTTGTAAACAATTAATTATCTACACACACATGCGAAAACCACCAAACATTTAAAAACACTTAGCTGAAACGCATCCAAAAACCCCCAGTGTATCATATAAGACAATAGACATATCAGATTAGCAACATTTCTTAGATTAGCCGGATCTAGGATATTACAGTGGTAGCAGAGCCTTCTTCCTGCTAGCCTGTGAAGAAGTGCTTCTCATGACCCCATGATTCCGGGAAATAGTGAAGAATACCCAGAGGGCCAAGGACATATTGGGGACACGTACATTTAGTACCAGATAGGTGATAGCAGAGACAAGAGAGAAGGGAACAAAAGGGACTACACTCCCTTCCACACTTAGTCAAATACAAAGCCAAAGTTAGAGGACATAAAGCATATCATCTTAGACACAAAGGTAGAGATAGAAAGGAGTATGGGTGACAGACGAGAGACACCAGAGGGTAGGGGGAAAGGCCTCGAGACACATCCTGACAATCCGTAGACCATCTTGAATGACCTAGCTAGAGGACAACGGGACATGATGAATGCCATATCACAACTGACCATCAGTACACAAATGATCCATCATAGCGTGAGCACTATAGGTGCCAATGTTGCAGGAGCAGCGAGTGGTTCGGGAGGACACCGGGGAGGTGGGGCCAGTGGCTCGAGTGGATCTTAGGGTGGAGCGAGTGCACACCCTTCACCTATCTGAGCCTATACATCATATGGGAGGATTCCCCGACCTTTATATCCACAGTTCCAGGGGGGATAGCCGTTGGGATAGCCAGGGCATGCAGGAGGATATCCAGGTCAGGGGCAGGTAATACCACATAATCCATTCAAAGAGGACATGAGAGATTACTTGGCACTAGGACCAAAGTTCCATGCAGACATGAGTTTTCTAGACTATTGTTTGATCAAGTATCGGATCAGACCCCGGGAGGGACAGAGGGGCAATGGGAAAACTCAAAACATAGATTTCATCAAGAAAGTGGGAAAGATGAACATTCCTACTTTCAACGGATCATCACGATGCTCAACTCAGGCATGGGTACAGAAGCTTGACACATATTTCAAGGTTAACCTGATGATAGAGAAAGAAGCTATCAATTTTTCCACCTTGCACTTGGATGGGGAGGCCCACGAGGGGTGGTACCATGGACTCGTGACCTTGGGTCACAACCACATTACTTAATACTTGGAGTTTACTGAGAGGTTGATGGAGATGTTTGATAGGAGAGATCCATATCTCCATTTCAAGGACCTTGCACAGTTGAGACAGACATCGTCAATTAATGCCTTCATCACAGAGTTCCAACGAAAGGTAGTGGCCGTATCTGATATATCGAGGCACAGATTGTTGATGTTCACCGAGGCATTGAATGAGCCATTGAGGGTGTTAGTCTCTATTTTTTCTTGGTTTAGTGAGAAACCCTTATTCTAAGCCCTTCTTACCTACACTTCAATTTATGTTTCCATTTGATTTCGATCTTTGTTTTTAGTGTCTTATGGTTTGCATTACAATTTTGGGATAGTTTATTTAAGTTTTATTTTGAAAGACATGGTTTAAAAATGAGGTGCCTCCTTGTATGCCTGTTTGAATTTCAAATGTTCAAATTTTTCTAAGTCATTAATAGCACTACTGGAATAAGCCTATTCATGTAGCGCCAAATAATCATGCCTTGATACGCGCTTTCCATCCCAATTTCGTTATGATGACATGAATCGTGGGTTGAGAGTTCGCATGTGTCCATGAAAGCTTGGAAATCATTTGCAAAATTCAACCGTTTCATAATCTGATTGTTGTGTACTCGCGCAAGACTCAATTCAAATCACCCTTTTTATTGATGATTGTTATATTATACCTCTTTGATTTTCCTGAATTCAAGCTTGCAGTGAGGAATGTAGGTATCCACTCAAAGGAATGGTATACACTAACAATTGGAGGTGGAAAATTTGGAACCCGAGGGCGCAATTGCAGAATTGTGTTTGATGGCGCCAAAGAGGAGCAGACAGGTTGTCAGAATAGAACCAGAGGGTGCTAAACTTCTTGAAGCCTATCCTCAAATGGCTCAAAGGTTCAGAGACGCTGGGTGGTTTGAATTCCTCACCACGTTTCAGGGTTATGATGAGCAGGTCTCCATGGAGTTCGCTCTGAATTTCGATGGTCACAAGGTCGAAATTGGTAAAATGTTGATGCTAGTAACATAACAGACTATCACAAAGGCTTGTAGACTGGTAGTTGGAGGAGAAATATGGTGAAAGAAAGAGCATGTGGTTACTGAATTTGTAAACCAATTCCCGCTTCCATACAAGCAAAATATAGATTGGAGAAGGGGAATACATTGTCGCTGGATTCGACTCGAATGGCACACGACTCTGATTATGATTCATAGGTATATCACCTGTGAAGGTAGATTCTCACTAGTCTATATCTACCACGTCATGATACTAATGCATTTAAATGGTGATTACCCGTTAAATCTCCCTTATTTTCTGCTCAAAAGCTTGACAAAGATGTCAAAAAGAGTGCAGTCACTCTCCACCAATGCTAAAAGAAGAATTTTACATCAAGTGTTGATTAAAACCTTAGTCATGTCTACATTGAATGAATTACATAAGCCCTGGAGTTGGCTCACAGGATCTTTAAACCATATCACTCAGTCCAATAAGCAGAAGAAAGGTAAAGGGAGAAAGACCATTACACAGAGCCGAGACATCTTCGATGAAACCCCTGTGAAAGAGGAAATTTATGATATCAGGGTGACCAGGAGGAGCAGAAGTAAAAGACCTAGGTGGGAGCCAGAAATTGAAACGTTTTCTAAGGAAAATGTTAAAGGGGAAAATGATTCAGATAACGATCTTGATACTCAAACTACAATCAAGCTTGAAACACCATCAACCAGTAAAAGGGGTGCTGCAACCAAAGGGAAAAGGGTTAAAGGTGTGTCTGTATCATAGAAACCTAGAATAAATTCTACTAGGGTCACCAACAAGTATAGACTGAAGTCAAAGGCAATGTTCAATCCATCAATCAAAGAAGAAAAATTCATAATCATAGAAGATGACTTTGATAATGTTGAATCAAGTACCAGGAAAAGGGCAAAAATAACTCCATTGCCCAAGAAATCTGTCAGCAAAGGAAAAAGAATAATTTCACCACCTACAGGTCCTGTAACGAGAGCTTCAACCAGATTAGCAAAAGCTAAAGAGATGGATAAATGTATCAGTGAAACTCCTGAAGATAAACATGATTACTTTGAAGACTCTGATCGCATACCAGATGTGCCTGAAACTATAGATTCAACAAGTTCTGAGGAAGAACATAGCTCGAAATTAGTCTCAAAGTACCAAGTTAAAGCCAAGGAACCCAGAGTTGCCTTAAACCTGAATGCTCAGGATTCAAAGTTAAAATTAGAACTGATAAAGAAAAGATCAAGGAGTTTCAGAAAACAATAAGACAATTAAAGAAGGAGAAGGCACAGATAGAACAATGGAATGCTCGCCAGCAAGAAAGGGTTCAAAGTTTTAAAAATAAGAAGAAAGAGCAAAGGGCATTGCACAAAGAACTCATGGAGATTAATTTCAGACTCTATTGGCACAATGTCATGCTTACCACAAAGCTCAAACAGAGAAATGCTAAAGCCACTGTTGTGATTATACCCTAAAGGTAACATGGAAATTTTCTACAATTATGATTTAAACATTTTCCAAGAAATATGGCAAGGCCTACTCATTTTTTGTCAGTAAAATGCTAAGACCTCTATCTGTTTTACAAAATCAAACTAAATTCCTATTTTCTAGAGTCAAATATAATGCTGGCAATATTTGCAATATCAAGCTATTGAGCTGTGATCTATTTTGGGATTGTAGAAGCTCTTTTTGAGTGAACTACCTTAGTAGAGAGATACTATTTGAAATCTAGTTATTAAAGCTATACTCGATGATAGGATCTAGAAGTTTTATAGATAATTTAAATAGACAGAAGAAAGGCCAGGTCCAGGTCGAAAATTTGGAGATCGAAGGGATCTTTTTGTGCAGCTCATTGTAAAAGGCATTTATTTTTAATTTGACACTTTATAGCAAAGGAATATGGATGGTTAGACCCTCTTTTTCTACTATGTTATTTCTTTATTCATGGTTGAATTCATTATTCAGATTGCAATGCTTTTTTATTCTTGATTGTTAATTTATATAGTGAAAATTTTGCTATAAAGATAATTTTTCAAGTTTTGATATCAAGCTGAATGTCTTGTTTCTTTATGACATTTTGAGATGAGAATTCATGTGAAGTTGACAAATTGAAGACTTCATCTTCTTTTTTCCTATATTAGTTTAATCCATCTATGTGTCTACCTATTATTCAGCCAATGGGATATGGTATGTTTTGATCTTGATTTTCATGTAATGTTGTAATCTTGAACCAGTTTTCAACCACCCTACAAAAAACCAAATCATAAAACCTTAAAAATATTTTGCAATAAATGAATGATGCCCTAGCTTGCCCTCTCACAGTCAAGTGCAACTTTCAGGACTAATATTTTTGATGCCGTTGTCGAGGACGGAGACACGAAGTATTTATCCCTGGGAGAACGACAATGATCAGATCCGCTTCTTGATGGTGAACAGGAAGGGGACAGATACATGACTGTAGATCTTTCACCATGGCAACTCCACTGTCTAAAGATTAATAGGTGACTCCATTGGATCCAAGCATGGAAGCCATTTTGGCTCAAAGGTTTGCTTTTTATGATTTTTCAGATATCATTGGTTTTCCAAACCCAATTCCTAGCAGAGATGGATGGGAAGGTACCCTTCCTATATTTAAAGGCGGAGATTGAGAAGTTCCGGCTGAGCATCTGCTAGATTTTCATGAGTTTATTCATGAACGTCAGATTGTGCATGAGGATGTTAAGATCAAGCTTTTCAGATACTCATTGAAGGGAGAAACCCTTGACTGGTGTAGATCTCTTCCAGCTTCAAGTATTAACTCATTGGCAAGTTTTCATAATGCTTTCAATATAATTTGTAAAGAAGATTTTTCAGCTGAAAGTATTTTTGAAAATTGTTGTGATGAATTTGATAAGCATATTCAACAGAAAGAAAATGTTTCTTCTGATTGCAAGAATGAAAATCATGTTGATGAGGAAGATTTTCCAAATCTAATTGATAATAGGAAAGATGACTGCATAGTTGTGAATGCATTAGATTTTGTTTCTGATGTGCCTGTTGTCTTAGATCTGAATGAAAAAATAGTTGAAGAAGAGGTCTTTCCTCAACTCCTTCAAGTGGATTCCTATGATATTTTGTTACATGTGATTAAGAAGGAAAATCAAGAGGCTGCTCATCAAGAACAGATATATGAGGCAACATATGGCAATGTTATATTTGATCAATAGGTTTATGAGAACATTATGCCCATTTTTCATGTACAGTCAGAACCAATATATGGAAGTATCGAGCAACAAGCAAAGGTAACCATTTTCAGTTATCAATCTACTTCTTTCTATGATCTGGTAGCCATTTATGTGGATTTATGTTTCTCAGAAGATTTCAGCCTTGTTATTTTTGGAATTAAATCAGATAAGGGTTGTAGTTATGTGTTACAAATTAAAATTTTGTTACACATAAAGAATTCTTCTCTGATTTCTATCTGAGTTGAAAGATATTTAGTAAATGGTTTGATGTTATCATGGCTTCATTGGAAGCATGATGTCACATGATGAGCCAATTTTTATTGGTTAGAAGTAGGAATAGATAGAAGAATAAGCTCACCATCAAGTATGAGATTCTTTTCAGTTTGTTGGTTTGCAGCAAAAAATTTGGTTTCAGTTTTGAAATAAAGACTCCATGACCATTGCATATAAAGCACTATTGATAGGGGTAGTTTTGTCTTCAAATGAGGAGCAGGGTTGCAAAAGTTTGGGCTAGATTTGAATGATGTTGACTGACTCCATAACCCAATGGACTAGGCATAACATAGAAGAATGTGAATGTTTACAGAGACAAAGTTTGCAGGTTGCGTCGCATGGATGCATAGAGGAAAAGGCACAATGGTCTGCTTGTTCTTGATGCCTCATGGGGAGAGCATCATTCCCTAGAAGGAGCCAATGTTAGTCTCTAATTTTGTCTTGGTTTAGTGAGAAACCCTTATTCTAAACCCTTCTTACCTACACTTCAATTTATGTTTCCAGTTGATTTCGATCTTTGTTTTTAGTGTCGTATGGTTTGCATTACAGTTTTGGGATAGTTTATTTAAGTTTGATTTTGAAAGACACGGTTTAAAAATGAGGTGCCTCCTTGTATGCCTGTTTGAATTTCAAATGTTCAAATTTTTCTAAGTCATTAATAGCACTACGGGAATAAGCCTATTCCCGTAGCACCAAATAATCATGCCCTGATACGTGCCTACCATCCCAATTTCATTATGATGACACGAATCGTGGGTTGAGAGTTTGCATGCCTCCACGAAAGCTTGGAAATCATTTGCAAAATTCAACCGTTTCATAATCCGATTGTTGTGTACTCGTGCATGACTCAATTCAAATCACCCTTTTTCTTGATGATTGTTATATTATACCTCTTCAATTTCGTTGAATTCAAGCTTCCAGTGAAGAATGCAGGTATCCACTCAAAGGAACGGTATACACTGACAATTGGAGGTGGAAAATTTGGAACCCAAGGGCGTAGTTGCATAATTGTGTTTGATGGCGCCAAAGAGGAGCGGACAGGTTTTCAGAATAGAACTAGAGGGTGTCAAACTTCTTGAAGCCTATCCTTAGATGGCTCAAAGGTTTAGAGACATTGGGTGGTTTGAAATCCTCACCATGTTTCAGGGTTATGATGAGCAGGTCTCCATGGAGTTCGCTCTGAATTTCGATGGTCACGAGGTTGAAATCGGTAAAATGTTGATGCTAGTAACAAAACAGACTATCACAAAGGCTTGCAGGCTGGTAGTTGAAGGAGAAAGATGGTGGAAGAAAGAGCATGTGGTTACTAAATTTGTAAACCAATTCCTGCTTGCACACAAGAAAAATATGGATTGGAGAAGGGGAATACCTCGTAGATGGATTCGACCTGAATGGCACACGGCTCTGATTGTGATTCACAGGTATATCACCTGTGAAGGTAGATTCTCACTGGTCTATATCTACCACGTCAGGATACTAATGCATTTAAATGGTGATTACCCATTAAATCTCCCTTATTTTTTGCCCAAAATCTTGACAAAGATGTCAAAAAGAGTGCAATCACTCTCCACCAATGCTAAAAGCATCATTTTCCATCAAGTATTGATTAAAACCTTAGTCATGTCTACTTTGAATGAATTACAGAAGCCCTGGAGCTAGCTCACAAGATCTTTAAACCCTATCACTTAGTCCAATAAGCAGAAGAAAGGCAAAGGGAGAAAGACCATTACACAGAGCCGAGACATCTTCAATGAAACCCCTATGAAAGAGGAAATTTCTGATATTAGGGTGACCAGGAGGAGCAGAAGTAAAAGATCTAGGTGGGAGCCAGAAATTGAAACGTTTTCTAAGGAAAATGATTCAGATAACGATCTTGATACTCAAACTACAGTCAAGCTTGAAACACTATCAAACAATAAAAGGGGTGCTGCAACTAAAGGGAAAAGGGTTAAAGGCGTGTCTGTATCACAGAAAACTAGAAGAAATTATACTAGGGTCACCAACAAGTATAGACTGAAGTCAAAGGCAATGTTCAATCCGTCAATCAAAGAAGAAAACTTCATAATCATAGAAGATGACTCTGAGAATGTTGAAGCAAGTACCAGGAAAAGGGAAAAAAGAAATCCATTTCCCAAGAAATCTGTCAGCAAAGGAAAAAGAATAATTTCACCACCTACAGGTCCTGTAATGAGAGATTCAACTAGATTAGGAAAAGATAAAGATATGGCTAAAGGTATTAGTGAAATTCCTGAAGATAAACATGATTACTTTGAAGACTCCGATCGCATACCAGATGTGCCTAAAACTATAGATTCCACAAGTTCTGAGGAAGAACATAGATCAGAATTAGTCTCCAAGTACCAAGTTAAAGCCAAGGAACCCATAGTTGCCGTAAACCTGAATGAACCTACACCTTTTGAAGAATTCTCAGTATTCAGAGTTAAAATTAGAACTGATAAAGAAAAGATCAAGGAGTTTCAGAAAACAATAAGACAATTAAAGAAGGAGAAGGTGCAGATAGAACAATGGAATGCTCACCAGCAAGAAAGGATTCAAAGTTTTAAAAACAATAAGAAAGAGCAAAGGGCATTGCACAAAGAACTCAGGGAGATTAATTTCAGACTCTATTGGTACAATGTCGTGCTTACCACAAAGCTCAAATAGAGAAATGCTAAAGCCATTGATGTGATTATATCCTAAAGGTAACATGGAAATTTGCTACAATTATGATTTAAACATTTTCCAAGAAATATGGCAAGGCCTACTCGTTTTTGGTCAGTAAAATGCTAATACCTCAATCTGTCTTACAAAATCAAACTAAATTCCTATTTTCTAGAGTCAAATGTAATGCTAGCAATATTTGCAATATCAAACTGTTGAGATGTGATCTATTTTGGGATTGTAGAAGCTCTTTTTGAGTGAACTACCTTAGTAGATAGATACTATTCGAAATCTAGTCATTAAAGCTATACTAGATGATAGGATTTGGAAGTTTTATAGATAGTTTAAATAGACAGAAGAAAGACCAGGTCCAGGTCGAAAATTTGGAGATCCAAGGGACCTTTTTGTGAAGCTCATTGTAAAAGGAATTTATGTTCAATTTGACACTTAATAGCAAAGACATATGGATGGTTAGACCCTCTTTTTCTACTCTGTTATTTCTTTATTCATGCTTGAATTCATTATTCAGATTGCAATGCTTTTTTATTCTTGACTGTTAATTTATACAGTGAAAAATTTGTTGTAAAGATATTTTTTCAAGTTTTGATATCAACATGAATGTCTTGTTTCTTTATGACATTTTGAGACGAGAATTCATGTGAAGTTGACAAATTGAAGACTTCATCTTCTTTTTTACTATATCATTTTAATCCATCTATGTGTCTACCTATTATTCAGCCAATGGGATATGATATGTTTTGATCTTGATTTTCATGTAATGTTGTAATATTGAACCAATTTTCCATCACCCTACAAAAAACCAAATCATAAAACCTTAAAAATAATTTGCAATAAATGAATGATTCCCTAGCTTGCCCTCTCACAGTCAAGTGCAACTTTAGGGACTAACATTTTTGGTGTTGTTGCCGGGGACGGAGACACAAAATATTTATCCCTGGGAGAACGACAACGATCAGATCCGCTTCTTGATGGTGAACATGAAGGGGACAGATACATGACTGTAGATCTTTCACCATGGTGACTCCACTGGATCCAAGCATGGAAGCCATTTTGGCTCAAAGGTTTGCTTTTTATGATTTTTCAGATGTCATTGGTTTTCCAAACCCAATTCCTAGCAGAGATGAATGGGAAGGTACCTTTCCTACATTTAAAGGCAGAGATTGGGAGGTTCCGGCTGAGCATCTACTAGATTTTCATTAGTTTATTCATGAACGTCAGATTGTGCATGAGGATGTCAAGATCAAGCTTTTCAGATATTCATTGAAGGGAGCAGCCCTTGACTGGTGTAGATCTCTTCCAGCTTCAAGTATTAACTCATTGGCAAGTTTTCATAATGCTTTCAATATATTTTGTAAAGAAGATTTTTCAGCTGAAAGTCTTTTTGAAAATTGTTGTGATGAATTTGATAAGCATATTCAGCAGAAATAAAATGCTTTCTTCTGATTGCAAGAATGAAAATCATGTTGTTGAGGAAGATTTTCCAAATCTAATTGATAATAGGAAAGATGACTGCATAGTTGTGAATGCATTAGATTTTGTTTCTCATGCACCTGTTGTCTTAGATCTGAATGAAAAAATAGTTGAAGAAGAGGTCTTTACTCAACTCCTTCAAGTGGATTCCTATGATATGTTGTTACATGTGATTAAGAAGGAAAATCAAGAGGCTTCTTATCAAGAACATATATATGAGGCATCATATGGCAATGTTAGATTTGATCAACAGGTTTATGAGAACATTATGGCCATTTTTCATGTACAGTCAGAACCAGTATATGGAAGTATCGAGCAACAAACAGAGGTAACCATTTTCAATTATCAATCTACTTCTTTCTATGATCCGGTAGCCATTTATGTGGATTTATGTTTCTCAGAAGATTTCAACCTTGCTATTTTTGGAATTAAATCAGATAAGGGTTGTAGGTATGTGTTACAAATTAAAATTTTGTTACACATAAAGAATTCTTCTCTGATTTCTATATGCATTGAAAGAGATTTGGTAAATGGTTTGATGTTATCATGGCTTCATTGGAAGCATGATGTCACATGATGAGCCAGTTTTTATTGGTTAGAAGTAGGAATAGATAGAAGAATAAGCTTGCCATCACATATGAGATTCTTTTCAGTCTGTTGGTTTGCAGCAGAAAATTTGGTTTCAGTTTTGAAATAAAGATTCCATGCCCAATGCATATAAAGCACTATTGACAAGTGTAGTTTTGGCTTCAAATGAGGAGAAGAGTTGCAAAAGTTTGGGCTAGATTTGAATGATGTTGACTGAATCCATAACCCAATGGACTAGGCACAACACAGAAGAATGTGGATGTTTTCAGAGATAAAGTTTGCAGGTTGCATCACATGGATGCATAGAGGAAAAGGCACAGTGGTCTGCTTGTTCTTGATGCCTCATGGGGAGAGCATCATCCCCCAGAAGGAGCCAATGTTAGTCTCTAATTTTGTCTTGGTTTAGTGAGAAACCCTTATTCTAAACCCTTCTTACCTACACTTCAATTTTTGTTTCCAGTTGATTTCGATCTTTGTTTTTAGTGTCTTATGGTTTGCATTATAGTTTTGGGATATTTTATTTAAGTTTGATTTTGAAAGACACGGTTTAAAAATGAGGTGCCTCCTTGTATGCTTGTTTGAATTTCAAATGTTCAAATTTTGCTAAGTCATTAATAGTGCTACAGGAATAATCCTATTCCTGTAGCACCAAATAATCATTCCTTGATACGTGCTTGCCATCCCGATTTTTGTTATGATGACACGAATCATGGGTTGAGACTTCGCATGCATCCATGAAAGCTTGGAAATCATTTGCAAAATTCAACCATTTCATAATCCGATTGCTGTGTACTCGCGCATGACTCAATTCAAATCACCCTTTTTCTTGATGATCGTTATATTATACCTATTCGATTTTGTTGAATTAAAACTTGTAGTGAGGAATGTAGGTATCCATTCAAAGGAACGATATACACTAACAATTGCAGGTGGAAAATTTGGAACCCGAGGGCGCAGTTGTAGAATTGTGTTTGATGGCGCCAAAGAGGAGTGGACAGGTTGTCAGAATAGAACCATAGGTGTCGAACTTCTTGAAGCCTATCCTTAGATGGCTCAAAGGTTCAGAGATGTCAGGTGGTTTGAAATCCTCACCACGTTTCAGGGTTATGATGAGCAGGTCTCCATGGAGTTCGCTCTGAATTTCGATGGTCATGAGGTCGAAATCGGTAAAATGCTTATGCTAGTAATAGAACAAACTATCACAAAGGCTTGCAGGTTGGTAGTTGGAGGAGAAAGATGGTGGAAGAAAGAGCATGTGGTTACTGAATTTGTAACCCAATTCCTGCTTCCATACAAGCAAAATCCGGATTGGAGAAGGGGAATACCTCGTAGCTGGATTCGACTCGAATGGCACATGGCTCTGATTGTGATTCACAGGTATATCACCTGTGAAGGTAGATTCTCACTGGTCTATATCTACCACGTCAGGATACTAATGCATTTAAATGGTGATTACCCGTTAAATCTCCCTTATTTTCTGCTCAAAAGATTGACAAAGATGTCAAAAACAGTGCAGTCACTCTCCACCAATGCTAAAAGAAACCTTTTCCATCAAGTCTTGATTAGAACCTTAGTCATGTCTACTTTAAACGAATTATAGAAGCCCTAGAGCTGGCTCACGGGATCTTTAAACCCTATCACTCAGTCCAATAAGAAAAAGAAAGGCAAAGGGAGAAAGACCATTACATAGAACCGAGACATCTTCGATGAAACGCTTGTGAAAGAGGAAATCTCTGATATCAGGGTGACTAGGAGGAGTAGAAGTAAAAGACCTAGGTGGGAGCCAGAATTTGAAACATTTTCTGAGGAAAATGTTAAAGGGGAAAATGATTCAGATAACGATCTTGATACTCAAACTACAATCAAGCTTGAAACACCATCAACCAGTAAAAGGGTTGCTGCAACCAAAGAGAAAAGGGTTAAAGGTTTGTCTGTATCACAGAAACCTAGAAAAAATTCTACTAGGGTCACCAACAATTATAGACTGAAGTCAAAGGAAATGTTCAATCCATCAATCAAAGAAGAAAACTTCATAATCATAGAATATGACTATGATAATGTTGAAGCAAGTACCAAGAAAGGGGAAAAAAGAAATCCATTGCCCAAGAAATTTGTCAGCAAAGGAAAAAGAATAATTTCACCACCTACAGGTCCTGTAATGAGAGGTTCAACCAGATTAGCAGAAGCTAAAGAGATGGATAAAGGTATCAGTGAAACTCTTGAAGATAAACAAGATTACTTTGAAGACTCCGATCGCATACCATATGTGCCTGAAACTATAGATTCAACAAGTTCTGAGGAAGAACATAGCTCAGAATTAGTCTCAAAGTACCAAGTTAAAGCCAAGTAACCTAGTGTTTCCTTAAACCTGAATGAACCTGCACCTTTTGAAGAATGCTCAGGATTCAGAGTTAAAATTAGAACTGATAAAGAAAAGATCAAGGAGTTTCAGAAAACAATAAGACAATTAAAGAAGGAGAAGGCGCAAATAGAACAATGGAATGGTCGCCATCAAGAAAGGATTCAAATTTTTAAAAAGAAGAAGAAAGAGCAAAGGGCATTGCTCAAAGAACTCAGGGAGATTAATTTCAGACTCTATAGGCACAATGTCGTGCTTACCACAAAGCTCAAATAGAGAAATGCTAAAGCCACTACTATGATTATACCTTAAAGGTAACATGGAAATTTGCTACAATTATGATTTAAACGTTTTCCAAGAAATATGGCAAGGCCTACTCGTTTTTTTTCAGTAAAATGCTAAGACCTCGATTTGTTTTACAAAATCAAAATAATTTGATATTTTCTAGAGTCAAATGTAATGCTGACAATATTTGCAATATCAAGTTGTTGAGTTGTGATCTATTTTGGGATTGTAGAAGCTCTTTTTGAGTGAACTACCTTAGTAGATAGATACTATTTGAAATCTAGTCATTAAATCTATACTAGATGATAGGATCTGGAAGTTTTATAGACAGTTTAAATAGACAGAAGAAAGAGCAGGTCTAGGTCGAAAATTTTGATATCCAAGGGACCCTTTTGTGAAGATCATTGTAAAAGGCATGTATGTTCAATTTGACACTTAATAGCAAAGACATATGGATGGTTAGACCCTCTTTTTCTACTCTGTCATTTCTTTATTCATGCTTGAATTCATTATTCAGATTGCAATGTTTTTTGATTCTTGACGGTTAATTTATACAGTGAAAATTTTGTTTTAAAGATAATTTTTCAAGTTTTGATATCAAGCTGAATGTCTTGTTTCTTTATGACATTTTGAGATGAGAATTCATGTGAAGTTCACAAATTGAATACTTCATATTCTTTTTTGCTATATCAGTTTAATTCATCTATGTGTCTACCTATTATTCAACCAATGGGATATGATATGTTTTGATCTTGATTTTCATGTAATGATGTAATCTTGAACCAGTTTTCAACCACCCTACAAAAAACCAAATCATAAAATCTTAAAAATACTTTGCAATAAACGAATGATGCCCTAGCTTTCCCTCTCATAGTCAAGTGCAACTTTGGGGACTAACATTTTTGGCGCCGTTGCTGGGGATGGAGACACAAAGTATTTATCCCTGGGAGAACAACACTGATCAGATCCACTTCTTGATGGTGGATAGGAAGGGGACATATACATGATTGTAGATATTTCACCATGGCGACTCCACTGTGTAAATATTAATAGGCGACTCCACTGGATCCAAGCATGGAAGCCATTTTGGCTCAAAGGTTTTCTTTTTATGATTTTTCAGATGTCATTGGTTTTCCAAACCCAATTCCTAGCAGAGATGAATGGGAAGGTACCCTTCCTACATTTAAAGGCGGAGATTGGGAGGTTTCGGCTGAGCATTTGCTAGATTTTCATGAGTTTATTCATGAATGTCAGATTGTGCATGAGGATGTCAAGATCAATATTTTTAGATACTGATTGAAGGGAGCAGCCCTTGATTGGTGTAGATCTCTTCCAGCTTCAAGTATTAACTCATTGGCAAGTTTTCATAATGCTTTCAATATATTTTGTAAAGAAGATTTTCCAGCTGAAAGTCTTTTTGAAAATTGTTGTGATGAATTTGATAAGCATATTCAACAGAAAGCAAATGTTTCTTCTGATTGCAAGAATGAAAATCATATTGTTGAGGAAGATTTTCCAAATCTAATTGATAATAGGAAAGATGACTGCATAGTTGTGAATGCATTAGATTTTGTTTCTGATGCGCCTGTTGTCTTAGATCTGAATGAAAAAATAGTTGAAGAAGAGGTCTTTCCTCAACTCCTTCAAGTGGATTCCTATGATATGTTGTTACATGTGATTAAGAAGGAAAATCAAGAGGCTGCTCATCAAGAACAGATATATGAGGCAACATATGGCAATGTTAGATTTGATCACCAGGTTTATGAGAACATTATGCCCATTTTTCATGTACAGTCAGAACCAATATATGGAAGTATCGAGCAACAAGAAGAGGTAACCATTTTCAGTTATCAATCTAGTTCTTTCTATGATTCGGTAGCCATTTATGTGGATTTATGTTTCTCAGAAGATTTTAGCCTTGCTATTTTTGGAATTAAATCAGATAAGGGTTGTAGGTATGTGTTACAAATTAAAATTTCGTTACACATAAAGAATTCTTCTCTGATTTCTATTTGCGTTGAAAGAGCTTTGGTAAATGGTTTGATGTTATCATGGCTTCATTGGAAGCATGATGTCACATGATGAGCCATTTTTTATTGGTTAGAAGTAGGAATAGATAGAAGAATAAGCTCACCATCAAGTATGAGATTCTTTTCAGTCTGTTGGTTTGCAGCAGAAAATTTGGTTTCAGTTCTGAAATAAAGACTCCATGCCCAATGCATATAAAGCACTATTGACAGGGGTAGTTTTGGCTTCAAATGAGCAACAAAGTTGCAGAAGTTTGGGCAAGATTTGAATGATGTTGACTGAATCCATAACCCAATGGACTAGGCACAACACAGAAGAATGTGAATGTTTGCAGAGACAAAGTTTGCAGGTTGCGTCACATGGATGCATAGAGGAAAAGGCACAGTGGTCTGTTTGTTCTTGATGCCTTACGGGGAGAGAATCATCCCCCAGAAGGAGCCATTGTTAGTCTCTAATTTTTTCTTGGTTTAGTGAGAAACCCTTATTCTAAACCCTTCTTACCTACACTTCAATTTCTGTTTCCAGTTGATTTTGATCTTTGTTTTTAGTGTCTTATGGTTTGCATTACAGTTTTGGGATAGTTTATTTAAGTTTGATTTTGAAAGACACGATTTAAAAATGAGGTGCCTCCTTGTATGCCTGTTTGAATTTCAAATGTTCAAATTTTGCTAAGTCATTAATAGTGCTACGAGAATAAGCCTATTCCCGTAGCGCCAAATAATCATGCCTTGATACATGCGTGCCATCTTGATTTCGTTATGATGACACGAATTGTGGGTTGAGAGTTCACATGCATCCACGAAAGCTTGGAAATCATTTGCAAAATTCAACTGTTTCATAATCCGATTGTTGTGTACTCGCATAGGACTCAATTCAAATCACCCTTTTTCTTGATGATCGTTATATTATACCTGTTCGATTTCACTGAATTCAAGCTTGCAGTGAGGAATGCAGGTATCCACTCAAAGGAATGGTATACGCTAACAATTATAGGTGGAAAATTTGGAACCCGAGGGCGTAGTTGCAGAATTGTGTTTGATGGCGCCAAAGAGGAACATACAAGTTGTCAGAATAGAACCAGAGGGTGGCGAACTTCTTGAATCCTATCCTCAGATGGCTCAAAGGTTCAGAGACACTGGGTGGTTTGAATTCCTCACTACGTTTCAGGGTTATGATGAGCAGGTCTCCATGGAGTTCACTCTGAATTTCGATGGTCGTGAGGTCGAAATCGGTAAAATGTTGATGCTAGTAACAGAACAGACTATCGCAAAGGCTTGCAGGTTGGTAGTTGGAGGAGAAAGATGGTGGAAGAAAGAGCATGTGGTTACTGAATTTGTAAACCAATTCCTGCTTCTGAGCAAGCAAAATCTGGATTGGAGAAGGGGAATACCTCGTAGCTGGATTCGACCTGAATGGCACACGACTCTGATTATGATTCATAGGTATATCACCTATGATGGTAGATTCTCACTGGTCTATATCTACCACGTCAGGATACTAATGCATTTAAATGGCGATTACCTGTTAAATCTCCCTTATTTTCTACTCAAAAGCTTGACAAAGATGTCAAAAAGAGTGCAGTCACTCTCCACCAATGCTAAAAGCAGCCTTTTCCATCAAGTCTTGATTAAAACCTTAGTCATGTTTGCTTTGAACGAATTACAGAAGCCCTGGAGCTGGCTCACGGGATCTTTAAACCCTATCACTCAGTCTAATAAGCAGAAGAAAGGCAAAGGGAGAAAGACCGTTACACAGAGCCGAGACATCTTCGATGAAACCCCTGTGAAAGAGGAAATTTTTTATATCAGGGTGACCAGGAGGAGCAGAAGTAAGAGACCTAGGTGGGAGCCAAAAATTGAAACGTTTTCTGAGGAAAATGTTAAAGGGGAAAATGATTCAGATAACGATCTTGATACTCAAACTATAGTCAAGCTTGAAACGCCATCAACCAGTAAAAGGGGTGTTGCAACCAAAGGGAAAAGGGTTAAAGGTGGCAGCAGATAGTATGGATAGTGAAGAGAAGGAGCAGGACAACGGATCCACTAGCTCAGAGGAGGATCCATTACAGGTAGAGGAGCAGCCTCCACAAAGACCACTGACATAGACAAGGACCCACCCACCATTAGCACCACATCCTCTTGAGCAGGCTAACAGAAGAAAACCAACAAAGGGAGGAGTCATAGTGACCCTTTTTGGTGTTCCCAAGTATGACACCCTTTGGATCAAAGGGACTATTCAGGGACATCGATAAATCACCCTAATTGATGGTGGGGCCACCCACAACTTCATTGATGCTTCATTGGTATCGAGGCAGGCACTTCAGACAGAGTAGTTTGAGGGATTTGATGTTGCAGTAGCAGATGGCCATACAGTGGAGTGTCTAGACAGAGTCATGGACTTGGAGATAAAGTTAGGTAACTACACCGTGAGAGACACATTTTATGTAGTTGACCTATCTGACATAGATGTGGTGTTGGGAGTCCAGTGGTTGATCACATTGGGAAAAATAACCACCAACCACCAAACCTTGGAGATGATGTTTAGGGACAATGATGAGAAGAGGATCGTTTTGAGGAGCATGTCGAGAGGGGAAGCTAGGACAATTTCAGCCAATAGGGTGGAAAGGATCTTTAGGCATGGGGAAGATATGTTGCAGAGTGCTTGATCACTACGTAGAAGGATTCAGAGGGTCAACGTCAGTATCAGATAGAGATCGGGAACTTGTTGGGAAGGCATCAACAGGTTTTTGGTTCAATTCTATTGGGGAGACCACCTGACAAAGGGGTTTGAGAATACTACTGAGCTGGAGGAGGGGTCCAAACCTATGATCACACCACCCTATCGTCATCCTAGGAGATTCAAGGATGAGATAGAGAAAAAAATTAAGGAATTGCTAGAGATGGGACACATCAGACCTAGCAATAGTCCATTCACTTCTTCAGTTGTCTTAGTTCTGAAGAAGGATGGTACCATGAGGATGTGCATCGACTACTGGGCCTTGAACAAGAAAACCATCAAGAACTGGTATCCTATTGATCCAAAATCGGATCTAGGAGCCTGACAGGGCTAAAAAAGGCTCAAAATGAAAGTGCTCAGAATTTGATGAAACCAATGCCATTGCGTCTGTCTCATTCTCCCGATTTCATCCATATATTTAATTTCTCAAAACAGACTCCGGATGTGAAAAATATCGCACGACAATCAAATTCTTCTATGGCAAAAGTCAATGGTCAACTGGCAAATGAATAAGTGCCACATGGCACTTCACTACTGGTTGGCATGTAAAAAGTATTTGGGGGCCCATGGGATCCAAACCTCTGACCCATGGCTAGCTCCAAGTCTTTGGAAAAGTTCCAATACCAACCTGCCAAAGTCAAATTGGTGAAAAAAACCCACTTTTCTATAGTTTTGGGTTCAAATGTCCAAAGGAGGGCGCAAGGGGGCTAGGGCTAAGCCCCAACAAGAGGTTTCATGATAGGTGCATGCCCAAATGCTAATTTTGAGTGCTCCCAAGGGGCAGATTAGCCTAGATCACATGAATGGTGCCCCAAAATTAGGAGCTACAGTTAAGGGGGCTGGCACCTAAGCACTTGGAGCGCTGGCATTTGGCCATGTGGCCCCATACGACCTGGTAAAGGGGGCGCGTGCCCTGTTAGAAGGGGCTACTCTATATTTGGGTTAAAAGTGGGTTTTTAACATTACAGAGTGGATTTTGATTGATATTGTGCCCAGAAAATGGAGATTTTGGCCATTATTGGGAGATATTAGGCTCTTTTTGAGCCCAGATTTTGGGAGGAAGTTGGGGATGGATAACCAACTTCAGATCTATAAAAACTAGGCCTGTTTGAGGCCATGAAGGACAATCAGAGAAGAGTTATGCTGAAGGGAAGCCAAACCAAAGCCATTTTTATGTAGGGAAGCTGTTGAGGCGCAGACGCTTGTGGGCCATTTCTGGGAGCTCCGGTCATCCGTTTTGCGTGTTGTTTCTTCTGCTGGGTTCTAGAGATCTGGAGGAACATGACCAGATCAGTCTTGTAGCCTAATGGCACTGCTTTGATGTACTTTTGAGCTTTGAACATAAATAAATAAGCCTCCCCCACTGAGACAAAGGCCCGGAGACGTAGACAATTTTGTGTCGAACTCCGTTATCACTTCTCTTGTTATGGTTTGTTGTTCTTATTGCTTCAGTTCAGATCTGTATTATGTATTATGGCTGTGATATATTCTCTCATATTCATCCTCTTTCATTCAGATTCATAAATGGTTAATTAACACATGCAATTAATAACTCAACCACAATCATTAAAAGATCTTTTCAGATCAAGTGGTATCAGAGCTAGTTGACGTTTGGATTTGAGTTTTGCATGTTAACCAGGGAAAAACTATAGCGTGGTGAAGGAAAGCTTTTTGTAGAGAATCCATTAATTGGATTGAGAAAGAGAGCTTCTCACAGTGAGAAGATGGCATTGGAAGAAGGGCTTTCTCAGGATGAGAAAGAGTTCCAGAAAACTTTCCTTGCTATTGATTAGGGGATCAAATTTTGCTCAAAAATTCAAAGTGCTCGGAATCACTTCAAATCGGACAAGAGCGTAGGCCTCATCATTGCGAACCCAACACAACTCGTTTGGGTTCAAACGGACGTCGAGAGCGAGAGATATTGCATTCTGTTCAAAATGGAAAACATGCAAAAAATGGATGCTGACTGTACAGTCTGTACAGTCCGTACGGACGATGACGTGGCAGACCGTACGGATGATGTGGCAGGCCATACGATGACGTGGAAGACAATTATTGGGAAGTTGGCATATGACGTGTTTTGTTGGCAGCGAATGGGAATGTGACATGTGTCCCAATCAAAGGCCGCCATGTGTCACTTGTTTGTTGGTTAAAACCTTTGCACTCAGCAGGAGTTGACCCCGTGACCTCCGGGGCAGGGTAAAGCTTTGGGAAAGGCCACCCAACCGGTGTGCCCATGCATGTTCCTTGTTATGTATATGCAAAGTAATATATTTAACATTGATGTAATGTATGTTTGGGCGTGGATCGGGCCGGGGCTAAGCCCCGGCCCGTGGTCATGTGTTGTATCGTATGCGACCAAAGTTACGGTGGTTACCACCGTAACCATATTATAATCGTTTATTATATGTCTGTGGTTTGGCATACCACGTGACCACTATACATGTGCATACGGGTTTGACATACGGTTCCAACAATTGTTTAAACATTAAGCCCTATTATGTTGGCGCGCGATCATATGACTGCTATGTGCCCATGGGCCTTGGTAGTTAGGACCAACGCGTAACGGTTCGATAGTTTGGACCAGTTGTGCGGTTGCACCCGGTGCCAAGTTTTTACGCTTTAAATTGCGTGTGGGCTAGGTTGAGCCAGAGGAGGTGCATTTTGTAGATGCAGAGACAACAAGCTTGAAGAGGAGACTTCCAGGAAGCCTATCTACTTCATTTTTTGGCCAAACGAGGTGCCGAAAAAGCCTAGCTAGGGGTGTTTGGATGTTCTGAAGCCATTGGAGTAGTCTATTGGTCATTTTGAGCATTGTAAAGCACATTTTTGAGTACTTTGAGAAAATAATACAAATGATCCATTGGAAGCTGGACCAGGAGACGTAACCCAAGAGAGGGGTGAACTCCTTTATCATTTGTTGTGTTATGTGTTTTTTGTTCATTGATTATGCTGTTGTTTATATGCATCTTGAATGAGTAAATCCTATTAAATATGTTTTGCAAAGTTTATCCATTTTCTATTAACACCTAAAATTTAACTTGCAAATATTTTCAAGAATACAAGTCTTCTTCATTTTTAGATCAAGTTGGTATCAGAACATAGGTTTTTGAAGACTTGATTATTTGCAAGTGTTTTGTTTTCTGATGCTCACAAGTTTGAAACTCACAAGAGGAGAAGGTCAACTTGTAGAGCCAAGTTCTCATCCTTCAAGGAGAAAACATATTCCATCACCGCAAGTTTCAAGGAGGCATTCACCAAGTATGGCTCATGAAGAGAGTCATGAACATGTTCCTGCAGAAGATGAATATCTCAGAAAGGTTGTCATGGAAATGAGAGAGATGATGAAGATCTTGATAGAAAGGAATACAAGGTTGCAAGGTGAAGGCTCCAACCCTTCAAAGCATAAGGGAGACAATGGTGATAAAAATCCAAATGGAAATGGAGGGAATGGTGCTTCTCCACCACCCTCTCCTCCATCATCATCATCTTCTTATTCTTCTACCAATTCAAGACCTCTTCTGAATTCTCCAAAGGGACATGGTAAAACTCCTTCGCAAATTCCTTCATTAAAGCTTGATATTAAATTTGTGAATTTTCCAGGTCCTATCAGTTGTCTTCTTGGTCTGTCTTTGACCAAGCTAAGACTCTAAGTTTTCTGCTGTGTTTAATTTAATTTTCTGCTGTTTTATAACAGCCAACAGTCTTGTTTAGTTTTGCTGATTTGTTACGGTTGTTGTCTCTGTTTGGG
>CBVK0100228784.1:0-24118 GCA_900067695.1 Picea abies | reverse complement strand
TTATTGTAAAAATGCCTTCAGAGCCTCATTGTAATCATCTTCTTGTGAATGCGAGTAGCTGTCACATCTCTTCTCAGAGATAAGCTGCCACCATTCTAGCGAGTCTTTCACTCTGTATTTTTACAGTTTCTGTACATTTCTTTCATTAATAGAAATCGTGTATTACTGTATATCTGTGTTTATGGTTGCATCTCTGATACATTTTTGTTATATTATTGAATATCCGCGATATCTCTGTGCATTTCCTTATTATATCTCCACTCTCATTTCGTGCCGAAAATAATCTGGATCAGTAATTCTGATTCAAACTGGAGCATAATTGATGTTTTGTCATAGCTTTTGCTTTTCAATATATCAACATTGTGTTTCAAGTTTTGTATATCATCTTGTTTATGGTTTAGTATTACTTTGCTATCTAAATCAAATGCAAATGATATAACTTCTTTACTGTTATACATATCTTGTTGCTTCCAAATAGATAAAGGACATAACAGTTGTTGATTCTTTTTGTGAATGATAGCTTTGTCTTCTTCATAAATTGAATTGTTATATATAAGCTTGCTGCATAATAGGTTTCCCTTTTGCAGGAGTTTATAATCAGAAAATTGTTATGATTTTCTTTTATGTCTTGTTTGTCCTGTAACATACTTCAAGAAGCAGCATAGTTGATCGTTTATGAAAGGCTTAAGGACGAAACGGTGTGAATTTCTTCCTCCAACCAGCTTAAGAAGTCATCTTACATAGGGCAGGCTTGGAGCATTTCCAGGTCAATTAGTTAGATGTTTATTGTTTTGATTAAGTAGTATAATATAAATGATATTTTAGTTAGATTTATATTACATTGTTTAATTTTAATAATATATATTAGTTTGTTTAATTTCAGTGGTTTGTATTTCCTTTTCATAAATACAAAAATAAAAAAAGAGATCCTTGGCTGTCTCAGGGCAGCGAACACATGAGTTTTGCAGGTTTTAATCAAATCTGTAGGTTGTCCATAGTGTACATTTGTGAATAAGGAATATTATAGTTGATAATTAAGTAGTTGATTTGAGTTATTATAATCATAATTAGTATCTTGTATATATAATAGTTAGTAGTTTATAGTTAGATTAGTGTAATTAATTTAGTTTGCTTTATTAGTTTCTAGTTTCCTTTTTAGTTATTTTTCTTGTACTCAGTTATAGTTTAGTTTGTTTTATTTAGTTTAGTACGATTTCTTAGTTCAGATCATTCCTCTTTGGTTTTCTTAGGAGACCTTAGAGTGGCCAACGGAGTCGTTAAACTCGTCAGGGTGGTCCATTCCAAACGGCTTGGGTTATTTAGACAACCCCAGACCGGTTCCACTCTCCCAGTTGACGGACGGTCAATTTCGCCCGTCAACAGGTGCATATGATTCTCCTTGGAAATTGAAAATGCAATTAGTCTTGACTAGAATGGATTTGCCATTAAAAAACATGACTCCCTTGCTTGCTCTTCTCTTGGATTTATGAGGAGGAAGACTGGTTGACCCCATATTTACAAGCCACATAGGAAACACGCATTGGTTCACTTTTCATCACACCAGAAGGTTCTACACAAGATTGACACGATCTGACTTGCTTGGCATTCTAGTAGCCTGTAAAACCTCGGTATTTCTTTTACTCCCATATTCCACTACTCGGCTTCATGATATGCATCTTCATTTTGCACTTCATGAAATCAAGAGGGGTTACATCCATGTGAATGAGACCACCTTTTTTTTTTTTGATGGAAAAGTAGATTTTGAAACCAATCTCACCGCAAAATTCACAAAACTCCATTAGAGTGTAGTTTCACTTTTTAAGAAGCGATCTATCCCCATAATTTTCTTATGCATATGAATTCAATCTTTTTTCATGCTTTTCACTAATGGAAACAAGCATACAATGCATGATGGCAACACTAAGCTATGCAAAAATGCTACCCATTTCTTACCGAACCAATTTAAAGGACCTTATTCTTGCAACTGTGCTTCTTCACGCATCGGTTCAAGAACATTGATTACATGTTCCACCATCTCCTTTGCAGCCTCCTTCTACATAGGTTCTTTCATGAGCTTCTTGTTTGGTGTGTGACGAAGCTCATTGTGAAGCTTCCAACATTTCCCGATCCAGTGACCCCTCATTTTGTAGTGAGTGGAATAGTTGGGTGACTTCATGTTTGTCTCACCTTCATTGTGAGGAGTTTTTTTCTTCCAGTACTTTGCAATACTCTTGTTGTGCCAAGATTTTCAAGGACACTTTGATTTCCTCCAGAATCTCTTGCTAGATCCATCACTTTCAAAAAGTGACATGCCATCATTTTTCTTAGATGGTGTTGATGATGATTTTAACTCTTTGTTTGAAGAATCCTCTGGTTTTGCTGCTTTTTAACATTCTCCTTCAACATACCCCAATCCTGCAAATCGTGGCCTTCTTACAACCTCTAGTGGTTGAATGATGCCTTGGCCATTAATACTAAGACCTCCTCCTTTGTACCCCATCTTCCTCAACAACTTCAAGCCAATGCCCTTTGTGTGCCTTTCAAAAACTCCAAAAAATGCATCATCATTAATAAGGGAAGGAATTGAACATGGAGAATTCTTTACCTTCATTCATGTTTGTGACACTTGGTCATCTTCTTGAAGTTTGGCCAACTACTCCTCCTGGTTGGATGAATTTGTAGATGGGGCTTATAGGAAACCACCTTGGTTATCTAGTGACTAGTGATCGTCCTCTATTATCTGACAATATGTGCAACCATAAACACTTTCATGAAAATAACTATAGCTAGTATACCGGTCATGGCCACAAGTTGGTCTCATCTTGGATGGACTCTTAGATGTCTCTGTCGTGGAGCACTCTCCAACTTGCTCCTCCACAATCTTCTCTAACATGAGTCTCAATTTCTTCTTCTCACCCTATGCAACTTGTAGAATCCTTCTAAGCTTTGCATTCTCTACTTGAATGCATTGGTTGATTTCTTCAAACTCTTTAAATCTCGCTCGCTTCAATCCTTTTCCCATGGTGATATTCACAATCTGCAAAAAATGGTCAGACCAACTCTGATACCACTTGATTCGAGATTTTTTGTGAGAACTTTCTCTACAAAAATCTACGATGAGGATCTTTACTGACGATTAATTGCATGTGAACACGAGAAAATGTTTTCTAAGCATTGCATATGAACATGAGCAAAATTTTCATAATTAAGTGCATATGTATAATTAAATCTCTACTTAATCAAACGAGAATGCAATCAAAAGTCACACATATAATTTGACACCCATGTGATAACGGAGTTCACCAGAATCTACTAGCTACATCTCCGGATCCGCTTGGAATACAAATCACTTTATTATCCTTCCTATAGCAAGGGCTAAAACCTTCTCACAAAATGTGGCACATGCTCCATAAAGGGATGAAAACCCAGAGCAACCTTCTCTTATACAAAGAGAACTTAAGGCTCTCACACAAGTGACACTTGTTTAGACACAAGAAGGACTAAATTACTTTCTTCCAAGCTCTCTTGAGCTCTCTCTCCAAGCTCCATAAAGGGGATCCATAAAGGGATTCCCCCCAGAGCTTACATAAGGAGTATATATAGTTTCCTTAACTCCATAATTCAAGGAGACAATATCCACAAATTTAGGATCTAATAACAAATCAAGGACAAAATGAGAAAGAATCTCAAACCAACCTAGGAGACTCTTAACCTCCCCTTGAGACTTGGAAACTACTTGGAATATAATGAGGAAGAATCCCAAACCAACTCATGAGACTACCAACTTCCCCTTAAAACTAGGAAACTAATTTGTGAGGTGGATTCTCACACTTAATTTAATTTCATTTTTACAAATTAAATGAAAAATACATGAGTAATTCCACTCGCTTCAAGTATTTCTCATTTTTCCAATATGAATGAATAATACATGAGCTTCTCACACTCATTTAAAGTATTAATCATTTTTACAATTTAAATGAATTATTCATGAGCATTAATCATTCTTTGTCACCTATCATCAATCAACATTTTAACGATCTTCTCCATGGTGTGCAAAGTAATAATTCCCTGTGTGGAGAACCTCCTTGTTAAGGATCCATTTGTTGGCATTCTCCTTCCGTCCACACTTGCGCATGTACCATCCTTCTTAACGCTGGGGAGTTTTAGATCCAGGGGTTGTCTAGAGTTGTCCAACAAAACCCCCAAAGCAGTGATATATCAATCCTTGACCAAGGTGAAGGAAGTTCTCACCCGAGATGTAGAGAGGATCACAGAGACCATAAGGTCTCGTGACAGGAATGAAGGATTAAACACAAAAAACACTACTACAATTGGCATCCATGTAACTCATGTCTGATAAACTATTTGAGATTAAGAATTAAAACTATACACACACATATTTGTTGACGCTTAAAATCACAACGATGAATACTGTCCGCAAATGATTGCCAAGCTCTATTATTTATTTAAATTAATAATAAACTAGTAGGTGGGACCCCTTTGTAGACTAGGGGAGCTATGGTGGATATGTTGCACTCATATTTTGTTGCTATTGTGATGGTTCCAACATGGTCTTCTACAGTCGATGTTTCAAATTATGGTTTAAAATGTTTTGGTGACATAAGCTGGTGGTCGATTATTGCATGGCGCTGATGGTTTTTATAACCATTCACAAATTATACCAAGGCTGACCTATGGATGACATGATCATTATCAATTTTGTTTGGATATTGGGATTACACATGGATTAATTGTTTTAAATATGACCTTGATAAAAGGGGTAATGTCTGGGCTCATTCAAATAAAAGAACTATGTAGAAACCCTAATGTTATATGTAATTGTGACAAAAGGAGGGTGCATAAACCCCTGCTACTAGACTTATGCGCTTTGTTAAACATTATGTGTGAAGCATATGGGGTAACATTATAGAACATGGTTATTTTTAAAAGAGTTTGACAATACTTAGGGTGGCACACTATGCAATTTGTGATATGGCAATGAAATATGTGGTTGATTAAATGCTTAGTGTTATGGTGGGTTAGCTGGCTTGTATGTTGAATTGAATGAGGTTGGAGGGAGAAACGACGTGCATTTACTACTCAAACAACCCTCGAGGCCCATCACCCTAGCCATAATTGCATTTTGTTTTTTGGCTCTGGTGGTTGTTGATGCTCCACGATTTTTGGTTGTGAAGGAGGATACAGTCTAACTCTTTCCCTCGATCAAGATTTTCTAGGTATGATTCCTTATTCTTCCATCGATGATGGTTACTCTGCATTATGAATCAATTTTTGGCTCATAATTGCTTGAGGTTTGTGTTTTTTTTAAGCTTTTTGGACTGTGTATTGGTGTTGTGCTTATGGTTTCTTCTGGTGAATATTATGATGGTTCGCATTTTGGAAAAGAGGAATGGATATACTTTGTTGTGTGTAATTTGTGCGTAGGTTTATTGGATAAATAGAAAGAGAGGCATGCTCGGTTGACTTGAGTTTTTGGGTTTGGTTATCTCTGGAAATTTATGGTTTTGATTTAGCAAGCTCTGAGATTTGCGCATAAGTATTACAACCATCCTTTGTGTTAAGTTTTACCACTCCATGTTTGTCTTTGTGTTTGGTTTTTAGATCCTCTGGGTTGCAATTTGAACTGTTTAAATTTCTTGCCTTGTCTTGGCCAAGGCCCGAGCTGTTAGTTATCATGGCATTTTCCTCATTATCGTTGTTGCATGGAAAGCATTTCACAATCGGGGTTAACATCACCCATAACTTTAATGGAAGCTTTATATATGATTTTGGTTAGCCACAAGTTGTGCTTGGGCATTTTTTTTATAGTGCTTTTAAGAGTTTGCTTCCTCTCATTCTCTGTTGAAGGTGGTTGATTGTCATTTGATAACCCTCATGGTCAAGAATATTGTTAAAGTTTATATGTTTGTGGTAGATTTGAAAAGGGCATGAGCTGTCTGTGTCTTCGAGGACTTATTCCTTTGATTGAACCATCTGTTCCTACTCCCAAACCCTAATACGATCTTGATATCATTCAATACAGTCAAGGGTAAATAAGCACTGTGTTTTCTTGGTCTATTGGGAACGATTTGGTTCTGTTTCTTGATTGGGAAAATTTAAAAAGAAGTCTATACATGATAATTTATGAGAAGCTCAGACTCAGAGTTGCATGCTAGTTTTTGAATGCTACTTGAATTGGTTCTTTTGTTGATTATTTTTTTAATGGAGCACTGTGTGTAAATGGATTGGGCCCCGATTATGAGTTTAAATGCCCAGTTTGGTTGTGTAGAACAATGTGTAAATAATGGGAAAATCATGGTTAATAATGTGCATATTCTTATTTGATTTTAAAGAACAAGAATTGGTTATAAATAGCTGAGATCATTGTGCGTTTTCTATTGGTTTTAAAATGAAAAGAGAATTAGCATTGGAATATGAATGGCTTTGGCTCAAAGGGTTATTATGTTTATCATATAAATGTAAATGTTGTTATTATGACTGTTATATAAATATTATATATATGCAAAGGCTGCTATGATTTATTATGTCTAGGCATATGAATTATTCTTTTTGGAAGCTAGCAAGTGATCTGTAAAAGAAGTGACAGTTTAAATGGTGGTTTTGAAAAGAGAATGTTGATTGAATTATGGAAGTCTGAACAGAGTTATGTTTAATTGTTTGATTTAATTTATTTTCATATGAATAATATTCATATTACATCCTTGTCATTCTACCATGTTTTTGCTCATTATATCCCCCTCATAATCCCAATTTCATTTTAACAAGCCCTATATTGTAAAATAGATTTCAAAACTCTGTATAAAAACGACAAAGGAAATAATACAACAATGGTTGGCAACTAATATTTTTGGTATATTTTACACAGTCAAATTATTTAATGAATTGTTGAGCACTATTCATGTATTTATTCCCCCTACTTATACCACCTTTTTCTCATTACACTCCCTCCATAGGTCCCATGAACCCTATCACCCCTTGCTCACTTAAGTGATTATTAAATATTTTTTTATGGATGGATTTGAATGCATCTCATGTCAATTTCTGAGCCAAATTTTGTTTCATGCAAGCAAAATGTCATGTATGGTCTATTAAGGGCTTAGTTACTGATGAATTGTTGCATACAGGATGAGTTTCTTCAGTAGGGGCAACCATGGAAGAAATAATAGAGGAAGAGGAAACTGGAATAGAGGTCCTAGAAGGCCTAGATTCTCTATTCATTTTGATGTTGACCCCCAGGAATTGAACCAACTGTTCCAAGATGGGTTCTTTAAATCGATCGGGCAAGGAATATTACAACCTCGACCAGAGAGACCTCCCTTCCAGCCTAAAAAAATCTCTGGTATTCATGTGCCTCCTCATGTGTCCTTGCAACCATAAGTCCCTGCAAATGATGGATGGAAAGATATTTTCAAATAGGTTTTATCTCACCATCTTGGCTGACCTAATTTGTCATTACCTCCTCCACCACCTATAAATCCTAATGTTCATATTGCCCCTGTGCATCCACCTATTCAATTCTCACATGCTAGTAAAAGACTTAAAACTAATGTCCCCCATGTGCAAGATAAAGGAAAAGCTGCTGCCTCCCCTTCCTCTCCTTCAAATGACTCTTCAAAATCAGTGTCCTCCCGTGTGCATCTGAAGGATGATTGTTCCCATGTTATTAGTGAAATACAACCTCAAGGTTCATATCAACCAAAGGTTACTTCCGGGAAGTCAAAGGGGGGCATTAGTGATAAAAGAAAGATTGCCTCTCAGAGTGGCAAGTATGGCTTTTAATTTATGTGTTTTATGATTGAGTTGATGAAGACAATGTTATGCAGAAAGTTTTGGACATCAAGCTTTTTTTGGGATAATGTGGATTATGTGGATATTTACATATTTTTGGATATGATTTGAATTATTTCTGATATTTAAATATTCAAATTTTGAAGGTATTAAAGGGAGTTACAAGGTGGCATGTGTTTAAATGATGATCCATTTGTATTTTATTTTATAATTTGAAGAGAATAAAAGAAGGGAGTCACAAGGGGTCCCACCTACCTAGTTATTATTAAATAAAGACCCTTATCTATTATTATTATTATTATTATTTCTCCTAAACTAAATTAGTTAAGTCAAACTAACTTAACTAAAGAAAGTAGTTGAACTAATTCAACTTATTTGGAAGGCATAAAAGCTAAATGAGAATAAAAAACAAGAGAGAATAGAAGGAGAAAGCAAGACTAAAGTTTTCTCTTTTGATTTTATGAGATAGTTTCAGTTTTCATTCATTCTTGAGTTCATTCAAAGCTTAATTCTCTTTTTGACAGCATGGTCCTATTGTAGACAACAAGGTTCAAAACTAAAACAAATCATTTAGATGATTGTTTTAGAGGTGTTGATCCATCTTTGATAGTCTGTGTATACTTGTCTGTTTATGGATTGAGTTTCATAGATGATAACTGATATTTTGTAGAGTCAAATTGGCAGTAGTTTGTGGCAAGCTGATCCAGATTATAAATTTCTGTTTTTACTTCTTGTCAGAGTCCTTTTGTATGGTGTTCATAGGGGATATCTTAATTAGACTTTGTTCCATGCCCTCACAAGGGTTTTGTAAAGAGAAAAACACTTTTGATGTCTCAGAATGAAATAAAGAAGATTGCTATTCTGTCTCATTTGTGTGTATTGTGACTTTGTTATTTTTGCTTTTGATCTCCATATTTACTTCCCGTAATCTGTATATTTTTCATAAACTTCTATAAAGATTTTATGTTTTTGCAACATTCGTTTCATTAATAAATCAACCAAAACCCTTGTAATTAATACTTGTGGATTAGGAAAATATTTTTGAGGCTATAAAATATAGGGTGACATTCTTGACTATATTGTCCTAGCCAGGTAAGATTTGAAAATGCTTGAGTAAGATAATTCATATATTTTACTCAACATTTATTTGGTGACCATACTGGGGAGATCTTCCATATCTCTTTGGTTGATTGTATACGTGATTATCATTGAATATTTTTATATTTCTGCTTTCGATTCTTTGACTGTTTTCTTTCCTTCATGACAATACCTATTACAAGGCAACCCAATATTGAGCCTAGTCTTAAATACCAGACCAAAATTGCTTTAACCTTATTCAATACCATCTTAGAAACAACTAACACCCGGGCTGACCTTGAATGCTCGTGGGTAGTAATTGAACAAGACATAAGTGTCCGAGAATGCTGGGAGGCCAAGCAAAGACAACCTAAGAATCATCTATAACTTTCTTTTCCCTAAAGTTTTGATCTTATTTTCATGTCGTTAAACCTTCACATCTCTAGGAGAAGAAGATGTTTATCTCCTGAAATCACCCCTATTGCTGAAATAGGAACAAGAAACATTGTTTTGTCAACCCAACAAGGTACTCTAAGGAGAACTTTGTCTGATTCATCTAGTTTGTCTTTCTCTCCCTTACCCATCATTCACAAAATGGCATCTATGGGTGGCTCTGGTGGCATTGGAGGTTCTTCTTCATCTCAACCTTTAGCCTCGTCAGTGATTGGTAGCTTATATAGCCATCAAGTCCCTGTCCAATCTACTACCAACCCCACTAAGGTCATAAAGAAGTATGGAATTTTTCAATTCGAAGAAGATGCTACTACTACCCCATGACATGTATCCTCTCCTCCGAACCTAGTACCTGCCACTCGTCCACTTCCAAAATTTAAAGAACATCTCCCTAGGTTTTCTGGAAATAACAGTCACTACAAATGAACACTTGGTGGCATTCTCTAATGCCTATCACAATATAGGAGCTATTGACAATGATACTTGTATGCACTTATTTGTTAATTCCATTGAAGGGAAAGCAATGGTAGATTTCTCTAACCTCCCTTCCAAGATTCTTTCCACTTGGGAGGAGTTAGTTTACTGGTTCAAATCTACTTATGGGCATTCTAAAATCCCAGCCGAAAAAATTGCGGGAATATAATAATATTGCATACAAAGACGGTGAGAATATCAAGTCTTTCAACTTACATTTCACCAAGTTATATAACCAAATTCCCGAAATTATTCACCCCCATAACTAAGCTACTTTTATGCATTACTATAATGCTCTACCTTCCCCTTACTGTCATAGGCTTGAAAAAATCTATTGACAATCTTGGTTCCGCTCTACATAGAGTATGAAGAACAACTTGAAAGAATAGGTCTTCCCAAAGGAGACTTAATTAAACAAATGGACATGTCCTCCCTTTTACAACTTGTACAAGATATGAATAACTGAATGATAGCGTATAAGAAGAAGGGAAATGTCCCTTCACTTACTCCTAGGGCCTCATCTTCTTCTTCACCAACCTTTAGGAATCCTAATGAAAACAAATTTCAGCCCAAAGCGATCATACCTCGTAGTTGGTGTAACTTTTGTGAGGAACATCATGAGGAAAGTACTTGTCAGGTAAAGAAGAGTTCCAAAGATAAAATATTTGGAAAAAGGCCTGAAAATACCATTGCTGTTCTAGATTTCACAGAACCCGAAGATGTCATGATCATAAACACTAGGAATAAATCCTATGCTTCAAAAGGAAAATATGATCCCCCTCGTACTTCTTCTATCCCAAGCTCATCTTTGCAAGCTTCTGTTGAACAAACTACCAAGACTCTTGACAGTCAAGGAACTCTCTCCCCTCTTCCCTCTTCCAAATACAACATTCTAAATCAATTGGCTAATATCAAGGCTGATGCTACTCTTCTAGACATGGTTGTCATCCCTGAGCAACAAAAGCATCTAAAAGGTTTCATGGACAAAAAATCTTCCACCATAGCCAATCTCTTTGAAGAGGTAAAAGAAGAGGATTCTAATGTAAATAAAGTAAGTGTAAATAGTTTTAGACACCCTGTAAAAAATCCTCCTTTTTTCATTTCTGTAAAGATTATGGACAAAATAGCCCATTGTTGTCTAATTGATGGCGGTTTGGGCCCCAACGTAATGTCAAAAATTATCATGTAAGAGCTAAGCTTGTCTTGTACAAATTAAAATGCTAGAAGCATGCTCTCTTATAATAGTTTACAACAATCGAACATAGGTGAAATGAAAGAGGTGACTTTGGTTTTGTGTGCGCATCCTGAAATAAGGACAACCCTTAATATTTAGGTAATTGATATGCCAGTGAGTAATTATTTAATCATATTAGGAAGAGACTGGCAAACTTTGATAGGTGGATACCTCTCACTCGACGGGACACACTTATCCATGCCTCAGAATGGGAAGAACATCATAGCCCTAAGGGAGGGAAAAATTTCACCGTATATAAAAAGTATTCCACAACCTAATGTAAATTATGTCGAGGAGGACTTAGGAGTGTATTCCATCTTCGTCGATGAGGATAACACTACCTTGGAACAAATTGACCTAGAGGATGGAATGTGGCATATGCACTTTGATGGTTCATGCTCCAACGAAGGTAATGGAGTTGGAATTATCTTGTACTCTCATGTAGGTAAAATTCAAAAATTTTCCTATAGGTTAGAGTTTGCTTGCACAAACAACGTCACCGAATTTGAAGCATTACTGCTAGGCATTGAAAATGCCTATAATTTAGGTTGTGGTCACCTTACAATTTTTGGGGACTCTGAACTTGTTGTAAACCTTGTACGCAAAATATATTCTCCTAGCAACACGTTGATGAAACGTTACAACCAAGATGTTTGGGCACTTATCTCGAACTTATTATCATTTAACATCACTCATGTTAAAAGAGAATTGAATTCAATGACTGACAGGTTAGTTGTTTTTGGAGCCTCTCCTACTCGACAACTTCTGCCACAAAGACCTGATTGCACTTTTCAATCTTTATATCGTTCTCATATCCTTGACAATGCAGAGTCATGGCAGGTCTTCTCTAGTGATGAAAGCATTTGTGCTTTCATACAAAATGAACCATATAAGCCCAAGGAAATTATATCCATGGAAAACAACAAGATTCCGAAGGGCTTGACTCCTCTAGAAAGTTCATTTTCATTGAGTGATGTAGGAAACAAAGAAACACATAAAGAAGAGGAGTCAAAAAGGAAAGTGGGTGAAACTATTTCCTTAATCATTGGGACACCCGATTCCCCAAAGAATGTTAAGATAGGTGGACAATGTATTGATGAAGAAAAGTTGAAATTCACTGAGTTACTTCATGAATTTCAAGATGTTTTTGCTTGGTCTAATGAGGATCTTCGTGATTTTGATACTGCTCTTATACAACATGCCATTCCTATTAAGGAAGACATAGAACCAGTTAGGCAAAAACAAATACCCATTAACCCCACACTTGAAGAAACTATTCGAAAGGAGTTGGAAAAACTCTTGAAGGCTGGGATAATTTTCCCTATTAAGTATTCCGAGTGGGTTTCCAATTTGGTTCCCATTCATAAAACAACTGGTTAGATCTGATTATGCATTGATTTCCACGCATAGAATAGAGCGAGCATAAACGACCATTTTCCTCTCCCTAATATGGAAATGATTTTGCAGCAAGTTGTAGGGTCATAGATGATGTCCTTACTTGACGATTTTTCTGGTTATAATCAGATCAAGGTAAAAAGGATAGATAAATATAAAACCACTTTCATTACACGTTGGGACACATTTTCTTATGAATGCATGCCTTTTGGATTATCTAATGTAGGTGCCCCTTTCCAAAGAGCTATGCTGATAGCTTTCAATGATCTGATTGGTAAGATTATTCAGATTTATCTTGATGACTTGAATGTATATTCAAAGAACTAATTGGATCATTTTGGTAATCTTAGAAAGGTTCTCATGCGATGCAGGAAATTTGCACTTATTTAAATCCTTCTAAGTCTATTTTGGCATTACCAAAGGCAAGTTCCTTGGACATATTGTCTCTGATTCAGGAATAAGCATAGATACCGAAAAGATTGATGCTATCCTAAATCTTCATGCTCCTACTTCCAAAAAGGAGGTTCAAGCCTTTATGGGCATTATCAACTTTGTCCTTAGGTTTGTTCCTGATTTTGTTGTAATGGTCAAACCAATTTAAAATATTCTCAGGAAATATCACTCATTTTCTTGGACTTATGACATTGAAAATGCTTTCGTAAGGGTTAAGAAGGCAATCAATTCTGCACCGGTTTTGGCGAAGCTAGATTTTGAGAAAGAGTTTATTATATATACTAATGCCACAGACAAAGAAATATCAACTATCCTCATACAATGTGATGACCAGAATAATGAAAAACCAGTAGCTTACATGAGTCAAAGCTTATCAGATGATGAATTTAAATATTGTTATATTGAAAAACATGCTTTCACTCTTGTTAAAGCTGTGGAGAAATTTCACCACTTTATCTTAGGTAAGCACACGCAAGTAAAAGTCCCTTTACCTGCTATCAATTTTTTTTCTCTCACAGACTTATCTTTCAAGGAAGATTGCACATTGGCTTGCCAAGATCCAAGATCATGATTTAACCATCATGACTTCAAAAACCATTAAGGGACATGACTTATCCCTTCACTTGGATCAACATGCAGAAGCAAGTGAAGAAATTGATGAACAAGATAATCCTCTATCAACACTGTTTTTGATAGTCAAATCCTTCCTATAGCGAAACATCCATGGTATAAGGATATGATGTATTACTTGCAAAATCAGAGATGTCTTGATAACTTTGATACTCATCAAAGGAGAAGGCTCCATATTGAATCTTTGAGATATGTCATTTTAGGAGACTTCTTGTTTAGGAGATCTGCCGATGGTATATTAATTCCCGATGGTATATTAATTCACTGTGTAAATAATGAGGAAGCACATAAATTGTTACAAGAAACCCATGGATCTTCAGATTCCACTATCCATGTGGGTGGCCACTTTTCTGCTAAAACTAATGCTTTTAAAATCATCAGGAAAGGGTATTATTGGCCTTCAATTTTTTGTGATTCGTATAATTTTTCAAGATATTGTGACAAGTGCCAAAAGTTCGCTGGGAAATAACGTCTTTCTGCCATGCCTTTACAACCTATCCTCCCTGATTTTTCTTTTTCAAAATGGGGTCTGGAATTTATCGGTCCTATTAATCCTCCAGCTTTAGTAGGGCAAGTTTTTATCTTAACAACTATAGATTATTTTACGAAATGGACTGAAGTTGTCCCACTTAAGCATTCGCAGGATGAGCAGGTTATTTCTTTCCTTGAAACTAATATTTTCTCCAGATTTGGCCTTCCTGTAGAGATTATTACAGACAACATTCCCGCTTTTATTTATGCTAAGATGACTCAATTTCTAGCTAAACTAGGAGTTAAACATTTTACCTCATAAACTTATTACCCTAAGGGAAATGGGAAAACCGAGTCTACCAACAAAAATCTGGTTAGAATTATCAAGAGGCTCATCAAAGATAAGCCTCGTCAATGGCACACCCTCCTCACTTACACCCTTTGGTCATATCGCACTACCACCAAGGTGAGCACTGGTTGCACTCCATTTAAGCTTGTTTATGGTCAAGAATCCATCCTGGCTACTGAGCTGGAACTTTCTTCTTTAAGGATGATTCTACAGGTTGAAGAATTAAATTCTTCTAATATCCCTTAAAGGATAAATGCACTATTGGATTTAGAGGAACAGAGGACGTTTTCCTTGGAAAACATAAAGAGAAGACAACAAACTGTTAAGAAATATTTCAATAAAAGTGCAAAAGTTGTCAGATTTAAGGTCAATGAGAAGGTGTTGCTATGGGATTCATCTCACGCTGATAGAGGAAGGCATTCAAAGTTTCAAAATTTATGCGGGGTCCTTTTAAAATCACTTTTGTCTTGGGCGCAAATTCTTATATTCTAAAGGACTTGGAAGAGCGGTTATTTTCCTATAGCACCAACCGTTCCCACTTAAAACACTATGTGGAACCAACTTGAAAGTTTAAATGATGTATGGAATTACTCCTGTATTATAGTTTTGTTTCATTGCTTTTATTTTGCTTTGTTGTTATTTCTTTCTGCTGTTTCATTTCTGTTGTTTTATTTCTTTTATTGACTTCTTTTCTTGTCAGAAATAAAATTTTGGATCAGTTTTTCCACATCGATGCTATTCTGCAAGTATTGTTAATCAATAACAATCAGGTTACACAACTGTCATGATGCCCCCCCCTTGAAGACATCATTGAAATTGCTATCTGCTTCCAATACTGTTGTTAGATAAGTTAATTGTTTTTTTATCCCTATTTTCTGCTTTTCTTTTCTTCCCTCTACCCGAGATTCAAAAAGAGCACACTAGAGTTTTTCTCCTTAAAGAAAAGAACACTTTTACTGTGATTAGTCGAATGTCATGCATACATGAATAAGCCCCTCATAGGTAACACTTTCCATGAGTTATTCCCTAAATCCCAAATCATCTTTTCCCTTAAACCGCCTCATTTACCTTGTTGCATAATATTTCTAATATACATTCCTTGATCTAATGTTTACTTGGTCTAAGAAACCAGACAATCTGAGTTCTTAATCTATTGGAAACAAATTTCGTTGTGGAGTCGCCGGTTTGTTGAAGCTTAAAATTGCAACGATGAATACTGCTTGCAAATGATTGCAAAGCTCTATTATTTATTTATATTAATAATAAACTAGTAGGTGGGACCCCCTTGTAGACTAGGGGTGCTATGGTGGATATGCTGCACTCATATTTTTTTTCTGTTGTGATGGTTCCAGCATGGTCTTCTATAATTGATGTTTCAAATTATGGTTTAAAATGTTTTGGTGACATAAGCTGGTGGTCGATTATTGCATGGCGCTGATGGTTTTTATGACCATTCACAAATTATACCAAGGTTGCCCTATGGATGTCAGGATCATTACCAATTTTGTTTGGATATTGCGATTACACATGGATTAAATGTTTTAAATATGACCTTGATAAAAGGGGTAATGTTTGGGCTCATTCAAATAAACTGAGTATGTAGAAACCCTAATGTTATATGTAATTGTGACAAAAGGAGGGTGCGTAAACCCTTGCTGCTAGATTTATGCACTTTGTTAAATGTTATGTGTGAAGCATATGGGGTAACGTTATAGAACATGGTTATTTTTAAAAGCATTTGACAATACTTAGGGTGGTGCACTATGCAATTTGTGATATGGCAATGGAATATGTGGTTGATTAAATGCTTAATGTTATGGTGGGTTAGATGGCTTGTACGTTGAATTGAATGAGGTTGGAGGGAGAAGCAATGTTCATTTACCGTACATCACTCAAACAACCCTCGAGGCCCATCACCCTAGCCGTACTTGAATTTTGTTTTTTGGCTCTGGTGGTTGTTGATGCTCCACGATTTTTGGTTGTGAAGGAGGATACAGTCTAACTCTCTCCCTCGAGCAAGATTTTCTAGGTATGGTTCCTTATTCTTCCATCCATGATGGTTATTCTGCATTATGAATAGATTTTTGGCTCAAAATTGCTTGAGATCTGTGTTTTTCTTAAGCTTTTTGGATTGTGTATTAGTGTTGTGCTTATGGTTTCTTCTAGTGAATATTTTGATGGTTGGCATTTTGGAAAAGAGAAATGGATATACTTTGCTATGTGTAATCTGTGCGTGGGTTTATTGGATAAATAACAAGAGATTCATGCTCGATCGACTTGAGTTTTTGTGTCTGGTTATCTGTGGAAATTTATGGCTTTGATTTGGCAAGCTCTGAGCTTTGCGCATAAGTATTACAACCAACCTTTGTGTTAAGTTTTACCACTCCATTTTCATCTCTGTGTTTGGTTTTTAGATCCTCTGGGTTGCAATGTGAACTGTTTAAATTTATTTCCTTGTCTTGGCCAAGTCCCGAGCTGTTAGTTATCATGGCATTGTCCTCATTATCGCTGTTGCATGGAAAGCATTGCACAGTTGGGTTTAACATCACCCAAAACTTTAATGGAATTTATATATATGATTTTGGTTGGCCACGAGTTGTGCTTGGGAATTCTTTTTACGGTGCTTTTAAGAGTTCGTTTCCTCTCGTTCTCTATTGAAGGTGGTTGGCTGTCATTTGGTAACCCTCATGGTCAAGAATATTGTTAAAGTTTAAATGTCTGTGGTAAATATGAAAAGGGCACGAGATGTCTGCGTCTTCGAGGACTTATTCCTTTGATTGAACCATCTGTTCCTACTCCCACGTGTTGTGTTAAACCCTAATATGATCTTGATATCATTCATTCCTGTCAAGGGTAAATAGGCACTGTGTTTTCTTTGTCTATTGGGCACAATTTGGTTCTGTTTCTTGATTGGAAAATTTTAAAAAGAAGTTTGTACATGATAATTTATGAGAAGCTCGGACTCAGAGTTGTATGCTACTTTTTCAATGCTACTCGAATTGGTTCTTATGTTGTTTATTTTTTTAATGGAGAACTGCGTGTAAGTGGATTTGGGCCTGATTATGAGTTTAAACGCCCAGTTTGGTTGTGTCCAACAATGTGTAACTAATGGGAAAATCATGGTTAATACTGTGCATATTCTTATTTGTTTGTAAAGAACAATAATTGGTCATAAATTTCTAAGATCATTGTGTGTTTTCTATTGGTTTTAAAAGGAAAAGAGATTTAACATTGGAATATGAATGACTGTGACTCAAAGGGTTATTATTCTTATCATATAAATGTAAATGTTGTTATTATGACTGCTATATAACTATTATATAGATGCAAAGGCTTCTATGATTGATTATGTCTAGGCATATGAATTATTCTTTTTGGAAGCCAACAAACGGTCTGTAAAAGAAGTGACAGTTTAAATGGTGGTTTTGAAAAGTGACTGCTGATTGAATTATGGAAGTCTGAATAGAGTTATGTTTAATTGTTTGATTTACTTTATTTTTATATGAACAATATCCATATTACATCCCTATCATGCTACCACTTTTTCACTCATTATATCCCCCTCATAATCCCAATTTCATTTTAACAAGCCCTGTTCTGTAAAATAGATTTAAAAACTCCGTGTAACAACGACAAAAGAAATAACACAACAATGGTTGGAAACTGATATTTTTGGTATATTTTACATAGTCAAATTATTTAATGAATTGCTGAGCAATATTCATGTATTTATTGCCCCTCATTATACCACCTTTCTCTCATTACACTCCCTCTATAGGTCCCATGAGCCCTATCACCCCCTGCTCATTTAAGCGATTATTAAATAATTTTTTATAGATGGATTTGCATGCATATCATGTCAATTTCTGAGCCAAATTTTGTTTCATGCAAGCATAATGTCATGTATGGTTTATTAAGGGCTTAGTTATTGATGAATTGCTGCATACAAGATGAGTTTCTTCAGTAGGGGTAACCATGGAAGAAATAATAGAGGAAGAGGAAACTAGAACATAGGGCCTAGAAGGCTTAGATTCTCTATTCATTTTGATGCTGACCCCCAGGAAATGAACCAACTATTCCAACCTGGATTCTTTAACTGGATCAGGAAAGGAATAGTACAACTGCGACCAGAGAGACCTCCCTTCCAGCCTCAAAACATCCCTGGTATTCATGTGCCTCTTCATGTGTCCTTTCAACTAGAAGTCCCTACGAATGATGGATGACAAGAGATTGTCAACCCGACTATCTCTCACCATCGTGGCTGGTCCAATTTGTCATTACCTCCTCCACCACCTATAAATCCTAATGTTCAGATTGCCCCTGTGCATTCACCTGTTCAATCCTCACATGCTAGTAAAAGGATTAAAAATGCTGTCCCCCATGTGAAAGATAAAGGCAATGCTGTTGCCTCCCCTTTTTCTCCTTCAAATGGCTCTTCAGAATCAATGTCCTCCTGTATGCATCTGAAGCTTGATTATTCCCATGTTATTAGTGAGATACAACCTGAAGGTTCAAATCAACCAAAGGTTACTTCCGGGAAGTCAAAGGGGGGACGACAATGATAAAAGAGAGATTGCCTCTCAGAGTGGCAAGTATGGATTTTAATTTATGTGTTTTATGATTGAGTTGATGAGGACAATGTTCTGTAGAAAGTTTTGGACAACAAACTTTTTGGGATAATGTGGATAATGTGGATATTTACATTTTTTTGGATATGATTTGAATTATATTTGATATTTAAATATTCAAATTTTGAAGGTATTAAAGGGAGTTACAAGGTGGCATGTGTTTAAATGATTATCCATTTGTGTTTTATTTTATAATTTGAAAAGAATAAAAGAAGGGAGTCAAAAGGGGTCCCACCTACCTAGTTATTATTAAATAAAGACCCTTAACTAGTATTATTTCTCCTAAACTAAATTAGTTAAGTCAAACTAACTTAACTAAATAAAGTAGTTGAACTACTTCAACTTATTTGGAAGGCATAAAAGCTAAATGAGAAGAAGAAACATGAGAGAATAGAATGAGAAAACACGACTAAGGTTTTCTCTTTTGATTTCATGAGATAGTTTCAATTTTCATTCATTCTTGAGTTTATTCAAAGCCTACTTCTCTTTTTGACAATAGGGTCCTATTGTATACAACAAGGTTCAAAACTGAACCAAATCATTCAAATGCTTGTTTTAGAGGTGTTGATCCATCCATGATAGTCTATGTATACTTCTCTATTTATGGATTTATTTTCATAGTTGATAAAGGATATTTTGCAGAGTCAAATTGGCAGCAGTCTGTGGCAAGCTAATTCAGATCATAAATTTTTGTTTTTACTTCTTGTCAGAGTCCTTTTGTATGGTGTTCATCGGGGATATCAAAATTAGACTTTGGTCCATGCTCTCACAAGGGTTTTGTAAAGAGAAAAACACTTTTGATGTCTCGGAATGAAATAAAACAAATTGCTATTCCGTCTCATTTGTGTGTATTGTGACTTTGTTATTTTTGCTTTTTATCTCCATATTTAATTTCTGTAATTTGTATATTTTTCAAAAACTTGAATAAATATTTTATGTTTTTGCAACATTCTTTTCATTAATAAATCAACCTAAACCCTTGTAATTAATACTTGTGGATCACGGAAATATTTTTGAGGCTATAAAACATAGGGTGACATTCCCGACTATATTGTCCTAGCCAGGCAAGATTCGAAAATGCTTGAGTAATATAATTCATATATTTTCCTCAACAATATTCAACTCATTCATAACATACATAGATTAGATCAGAACTGTCATAGCTTTATTACTGGAAGTATTCCATCATGTCATATATAGACAGTGTGCTAAACAACTACTTATGCCAGCCACAAAATTTCATATCATTACTATATAAAGTAGTGGAAATACAACATAATGCACCATGCGCCTTACATTAGGACTCAAACATACCAAAGACACAAGAAAACATTCAAAACATCATAGGATTACAACGGTCTTAGTGTGAGCTTGATACTAGTAGCTAAGATAACTCAAAGACTCTTAGACTAGTCAGATAGCCAATCAGTTGACTAATCGACCAATTCATTATCTAGCTAACACTCAATATGAGCTTAGATCTCCTTTTAATATATTTCGCTTCTGTGGAGCGCCATCTCTTTCTTCTATGCTCTACTCGCTTGTCTGATCCAACTGCCTCTCATGCTTCTGGTGCCTGTGAGCACTCCATGTAGACTCTCTGCATTAGGGGAAATCTTAAATTCCTGGACAACTCATCTTTTGGCTGGGCCACATGTTCGTATGCTATTGTCAATAATCATTCAGAGATATTTCTCGATGATTCCTTTCTTGATTCCAGTGGGTATTTTCTTGGAATCTGACGTAACTAACAAAACTCGGATCGATGCACACTTGGTAGTCTTTACACTTGGTGCGCTACTAGAAAAAATCATTATGATGCACACTTTATGGCATTCCTTGAACATTTCCTTGGGTGCACGCAAAACTATGAAATGAGCATGCACAACTTCGTTTGTGCGTGCATGCAAAACTGAACCCAAATATTTGGGTGCCAACATGGATCTTGAAGAAGAACTCATTTGTGCCTTAAGAAGAATAAATAAACTCAGGAAAAAGAACTTGAAACAAAAGGAGTAGCTGCAAACATACGAAGAAGAGGGTCGTGATTCAAAATCCAAAATGTCACAAAACCTTGCAGAATCAGAAAAGATTATCATAAGCCTAAAATTTTAATTAGAAGAGGCAAGAAGGATGGAAGAAGTGGTGAGAAACCAACTGAATAAAAAGGAAGAAAATTGTGAAGAGATAGAATTTGAAATTGTTTCCTTAAGAAAGGATTTGGAAAAATCATTTGCTTAGTTGAATAGAAGCTTGAAGTTTGAAAAGAGTACTGAAATCTTAGATGATATCATCAATTGTCAAAGGTTTCCATTCATTAAGACTAGTCTTGGAGATGATGATGTTGTTGACTACTTACCTACACCTAGCCTTGCTACAACCAAGGAATTTCTATTTGTTGTCAGAGGAGTTCAAACTTGTTTTCTAGAATAACAACCTATTGTTAATTATATCGAACTGATTGATGAGCTGCATGCTTCTCATATGCCATCATTTGAGCATGTTGTTATAAATGACATTGTTGTTGATATGTCGGGTTGTTCTACTCCTGTAAGTGAACTTGAACCTGATCCTACTTCCTATGATAATCCAACATAATAATTTGTGCCCTATCATCATCCTCACCATAACAATCGAAGGAATGGAAATCATGTTTTCAGATATTTGCAGAAGAGACGTGAAAGTCAAAATTGTAGACCAATGTCGACTACTAGGATAGATTGTGGTTGGATTGATGGATGTTCATGGAATCATTTGACTAGATGTTTGAGGACTTCATATCATTGTGTATCATCGATTGTATAGTCATGTAGTGCTTCTCTTACTTACTGGTGATTTCCTTGGAAGTGGTCGAATGGGAATCAACCTGACATGACAATTGACTGAAGTTTCGACTGGGTTGTTCGTCAATTGGAAGTTTTGAAAAGAAATATTGCTACTACTTATTGATCCTTTAGAATGAGAATAATTGAAGTTGCTGATATGCGAACCCAACTGATGTATTATTAATGACTCGACTATTTCTTTTTGAATCGACATGGATTTACTGAGACCAACCCAAACATGTTCGACTGTTCTTGGAGATGTACTACTACTTATGTTGGATACAAAGATTGTCTGGATTGATAGAGACTAATTATCTTGCATTGTTGGTTACAATGTTCAAACTTCTTCATGAATGTTGTTGTATCATATTTGAGCATATTTTACCATTGAGGCAGGCAGTGTTGATGATAGAAAAAGTTCAAGTGGAGGACGTTATATGCTGGGAAACATGCATATAATTTTCATTCAGTATTCTGAACATTCATTCTTTAGGCCTTGAAGGATTTTTGATGACTGAGAATGAAATTTGACGACAACTCTACACATTTGTCCAAGAAAATCTCATAACACTTTGTGAGTGATGTATGTAACTTTAGGAGATGGTATCGTTTGAGGTATCTACTATGCAAAATAAAATTCAAGTCCACATAGATATTCTATACATTGTGACCAACATCAACCATGTTTAAGAAAGTGTTTTTGAAGGAAAAATGGATGGTGGTTTGATGACATTCAAACACTACCAAACCAACAACATACATGTGATAGTGGAAGATCCCTTAGAAGCTATGAAGGAACATAACAATTTGAATATTCAAAGCACATGGAGATGTGATAAGTTGTAGATTGACATTTTTTTTAACAACAACAAACCATTCTTTTTTGAGTAGTAGATTGTGAGAAAATGTTAAAGGTAGCCAATCCTATCAGTTGTGAATAACTAATAGTATTGTGGTAGTGAAACATCTAGCAAGTCTTTGGTATTTTTTTAATAAGTAGAAAAAGGAGCAGTTCAAGAGAGTGATAGTAAAATAGAGAAGAATCAACAATTACAACAAGAAAATATAGTACATTTATAGGGGGAGCTACTTCATAGTACTACAAGAGAAATCACAGTCAAAAGGGGAGAAACACAACAAAAGAAACTATGTAGAAAAAGACAAAGCATATTTCCATCAAGTACCACTTCCTAAAAAGAACATGTAGTGGAACTAAGTGTCAAGATATAATACATTGCCACAAAGGAACAAGTTGTAGATACTTTTACCAAACCCCTTCCCAGAGAAACATCTGAATATCTCAAACAGAAGCTGGGACTGATATCCCTCTCATCTTATCAACAAAGAAGCACAACTTAGGGGGAGCATACCTTTTCCATTGATTTCAAAGGGGGAGAGTTACAGACAGGGGGAGAGTTGTAGAGAGGGGAAGGAGAATTATAGATAGGGAGAGTTTTAAATAAGGGATAATTCTTTCTATTTATGGAAGATGATGTGTTTTTTAATACAGGGTTGCCATCAATGACAAAGGGGGATATTGTTGAATAAATTGTTTTCATTGATGTTAAAGGTAAGTAAGTATTCAAATACAAATGTGACTTTAATAAATACAAAAGTGGAAAAGTTAAGTGGAAGTGGAGTTTATGTAAAAGTGGAGTAAACATGAAAATGGATTTTAAAAACATGTAAAAGTGAAAGTGGAGTTTTCATAAAAGTGGAGTAAACATGAAAATAGATTAAAAAAGGTAAAAGTGAATGTGCACATGGATTTAAAAACCATTATGGTATTGTACCCATGGTATGTTAAAAAGTGAATTAAAAATAAAAAAAATAGAGGATTGGTGTCTCCTATTGGTCGGTGCCTACAAACAACAGAGGTGATTGGAGTCTCCAGTAGGTCAGTGCCTACAAATAACATAGGGGATTGGTGCTTCCTGTAATTTGATGCCTACAAACAACACAGTGGATTGATGTCTCTTGTAGGTTGGTTCCTACAAACAATGGAGGAAATCAATGTCTCTTGTAAGTCGGTGCCTACAAACAGTAAAGGGGATTGATGTCTCCTCTAGGTCACTGCCTACAAACAACATAGAGGATCAGTGTCTCCTGTAGGTCAGTGCCTACAACCAACATATGGGATCGATGTCTCCTCTAGGTTGGTGCCTACAAACAATAGTGGGAATTGGTGTCTTTAGTAGGTTGGTGCCTACAAACATTTGTAACCATAGGATGGTGCCTACAAATTAATAAAAATAAGTTTTTATGCTTTTCTCCTAAAAGGGTTTTCATGTTAAATATTGTGTCAAATGGTTGTTATTGT
>CBVK0100228783.1:0-24119 GCA_900067695.1 Picea abies | reverse complement strand
CATATAAGAAAAAGCATTCTGTGGTTTTCTCCCAATTTGGGTTTCCACGTAAAACACTGGTGTACTGTGTATGTGTATGATTGTTCATTTGTTCATTGCTTATTTACTCTGCAGTTATTGAATAATAATGCTTCATTGATATAACACTTGGATTATATGGTTAAATTGTTCTATTACTGATTCACCCCCCTCTCAGTAATCCAACACTTTACTCATTGATTTCGAGAATTAGTGTTTTGCTCAGATTGAAGCAAAAAAACATTATTGAATTAAGGGGTTCAATTTATGAAACCATGCCTCAGGAGCAGATGGAAAATATAGTCACCTAGTCTATGCCTAAACAATATTGCAACATCTCATGGAACTCAAAAATGTTGCTCTGTTAGGTTTTTATGCCCTTAGGAGCAATTGGCCAAGAGTCCCCAAAATGGTTTGGAATGCGATTTGCAACTGGGCATATAACGAATATCGATACTTGGATTGATAAATCATTGACTCTGATCGATTCTCGAGATAGGATTTCATCTAGAGCACCCCTCACTCACAGGTGCCATGCCTCAGAAGTTTCTTTAATCATTGATTTTGAGAAATAGTGTTTTTCTTAGTTTGAAACAATGCATCATTTGGATTAAGGGTCCAATTTACCAAAACAGGCCTCGGTAGAGGATGGATAATTTGGTCACCTAGTCCATGGCTAAACAAGATTGCATCATCTCATGGAACTCAAAAATGTTTCTCTGTTAGTCTTTTATTCCATGAGCAGGAATTGGCCAAGAGTCCTCGAAATGGTTTGGGATGTGACTTGCAACTGGGCCTAAAATGAAAAACCGAGTCTCGGATTGAGGAACCTTCATCTCTGTTGTATTCCTAGCATAGGATTTTAGCTAGAGAACCCCTCTCTCCCGATTCCAACCCCTCGATAACTAGTGCTATGCCTAGTAAGAAGTAATGCAACATTTGGATTTAGGGGTCCAATTTATGAAACCATGCCCCAAGAGAAGATGGACAATGTGGACACCTATTCCATGCCTAAACAAGCATGCAAAATCTCATGGTGCTAAAAAATGATGTTATGTTAGGCTTTTATGCCCTGAGGAGGAATTGTCAAGAGTCCCTGAAATGGTTTAGGATGCGACTTGTAACTAGGCATTAAACGAAAACCGAGACTCAGATTGAGGAACCGTCGAATCCGATGGATTCCTAGGATAGGATTTTAGCTAGAGCACTCCTCACATTTGGGTTCCTGCCACAGAAGTTGCTTTACTCATTGATTTTCAGAACTAGTGTTTTGCTCAGTTTGAAGCAAAAAAAAATTGTTGGATTAAGGGGTCCAATTTACAAAACCATGCCTCGGAAGCGGATAAAAAATATATTCACCTAGTCCATGCCTAAAAAATCTTACAACATCTCACAGAACTCAAAAATGCTACTCTATTGGGTTTTTATGCCCTCAGGAGCAATTGGCCAAGAGTCCCCGAAATGGTTTGGGATGCGACTTGCAATTGGGCATATAACGAATATCGAGACTCGGATTGAGGAACCATCGACTCTAGAGCACCCCTCACTCACCATAGGATTTCATCTAGAGCACCCCTCACTCATGGATTCCATGCCAGAGAAGTTTCTTTAATCATTGATTTCGAGAATTAGTGTTTTGCTCAGTTTGAAGTAATGCAACATTTGGATTAAGGGTCCAATTTACCAAACCATGGCTTGAGAGAGGATGGATAATTTGGTCACCTAGTCCATGCCTAAAAAAACTTACATCATCTCATAGAACTCAAAAATGTTTCTTCGTTAGTCTTTTATGCCCCGATCGGGAATTGGCCAAGAGTCCCCAAAATGGTTTGGGATGCGACTTGCAACTGGGTATAAAATGAAAACCAAATCTTGGATTAAGGAACCGTCATCTCTGTTGGATTCCTATCATAGGATTTTAGCTAGAGTACCCCTCACTCCCGGTTCCAACCCCTCGGAAGTTGGTTTTTTCATCGATTTCGACAACTAGTGCTTTGCTCAGTAAGAAGTAATGCAAGATTTGGATTTAGGGGTCCAATTTACGAAACCATGCCTCGCGAGTGGATGGACAATGTGGCCACCTATTCCATGCCTAAAAAAGCATGTAGAATGTCATGGAGCTAAAAAATGATGCTCCGTTAGGCTTTTATGCCCCGAGGAGGAATTGTTAAGAGTCTCTGAAATGGTTTGGGATGTGACTTGAAACTGTGCATAAAACAAAATTTGAGACTCGAATTTAGGAATTGTTGACTTCGATGGATTCCTGGGATAGGATTTTAGTTACAGCACCCCTCACTCATAGGTATCATTCCTAAGAAGTTTCTTTACTCATTAATTTCGAGAACTAGTGTTTTTCTCAGATTGAAGCAAAAAAACATTGTTGGGTTAAGGGGTCCAATTTATGAAACCATGTCTCGGGAGAGGATGGAAAATATAGTCACCTCTTCCATGCCTAAAAAATATTGCAACATCTCACGGAACTCAAAAATGTTGCTCCGTTAGGTTTTAATGCCCTCGGGAGCAATTGGCTAAGAGTCCCCGAAATGGTTTGGGATGCGATTTTCAACTAGGCGTATAACGAATATCAAGAATCAGATTGAGGAACCTTGACTCTAATGGATTCTTGGGATAGGATTTCATCTAGAGAACCCCTCACTCACATGTACGATGCCTCATAAGTTTCTTTAATAATTGATTTCGATAACTAGTGTTTTTCTCAGTTTGAAACAATGCAACATTTGGATTAAGGGTCCAATTTACCAAACCATGCCTCGGTAGTAGATGGATAAGTTTTTCACCTAGTCCATGCCTAAACAAGCTTGTAGCATATTAAGGAACTCAAAAATGTTTCTCCATTAGTATCTTTTGCCATGAGAGGGAATTGGCCAAGAGTCCTCAAAATGGTTTGGGATGAGACTTACAACTGGGCATAAAACGAAAATCAAGTCTTGGATTGAGGAACCTCCATCTTTGTTGTATTCCTGGGATAGGATTTTAGCTAGATCACCCCTCCCTCCCAGTTCCAACCCCTTAGAAGTTGTTTTTTTCATCGATTCGATAAATAGTGCTATGCTCAGTAAGAAGCAATGCAACATTTGGATTTTGGGGTCCATTTTACGAAACCATGTCTTGAGAGAAAATAGACAATGTGGTCACCTAGTCCATGCCTAAAAAAGCATGTAGAATCTTAGGGAGCTCAAAAATGTTGCTCCGTTAGGCTTTTTATGCCCCGAGGAGGAATTGCCAAGAGTCCTCGAAATGGTTTGGGATGTGACTTGCAATTGGGCACAAAACAAAAAATGAGACTCGGATTGAGGAACCATCAAATCCGATGAATTCTTAGGATATGATTTCAAATAGAGCTCCCCTCACTCCTGGGTGCCATGCCTCAAAAGTTGCTTTACTCATTGATTTCGAGAAATAGTGTTTTTCTCAGTTTGAAGCAAAAAACCATTATTGGATTAAGGGGTCCAATTTAAGAAACTGTGCCTTGGGAGTGGATGGAAAATATATTCATCTATTCCATGCCTAAAAAATCTTGTAGCATCTCATGGAACACAAAAATGTTGCTCCGTTAGGTTTTTATGCCCTCATGAGCAATTGGCTAAGAGTCCCCAAAATGGTTTGGGATGCAACTTGCAACTGGGCATATAACAAATATCGAGACTCGGATTGAGTAACCGTCAACTCCGATGGATTCCTGAGATAGTATTTCATCTAGAGCACCCATCACTCATGGGTTCCATGCCTTAGAAGTTTCTTTAATCATTGATTTCGAGAACTAGTGTTTTGCTTAGTTTGAAGCAATGCAACATTTGGATTAAGGGTCCAATTTACCAAACCATGCCTCGGGAGAGGATGGATAAGTTGGTCACCTATTCCATGCGCAAAAAACCTTGCAACATCTCACAGAACTCAAAAATGTTGCTTTGTTAGTCTTTTATGCCCTAAGAGGAAATTGGCCAAGAGTCCCTGAAATGGTTTGGGATGCGACTTGGAACTGGGTATAAAACAAAAACTGAGTCTCGGATTGAGAAATCATCATCTCTGTTGGATTCCTAGCATAGGATTTTATCTAGAGCACCCCTCACTCCTGGTTCCAACCCCTCGGAAGTTGGTTTTTTCATTGATTTCGATAACTAGTGCTTTTCTCAGTAAGAAGCAATGCAACATTTGGATTTATGGGTCTAATTTATGAAACCATGCCTCGAGAGAGGATGGACAATGTGGTCACCTAGTCCATGCCTAAAAAAGCATGCAAAATCTTATGGAGCTCAAAAATGTTTCTCCGTTAGGCTTTTATGCCCCGAGGAGGAATTGCTAAGAGTCCCCGAAATGGTTTGGGATGAGACTTGCAACTGGGCATAAAACGAAAGTCGAGACTCGGATTGAGGAACCGTTGACTCTGATGGACTCCTGGGATAGGATTTCAGCTAGAGCACCCCTCACTCCCAGGTGTCAAGCCCTCAGAGGTAGTGGACAATTTTGCATGGAGGCATTTCTCCCAGACCTCTTCATGAAAGATTGTGAATCTATGGTGCATGTACAAATATGTGAGATGTGGGTTTATGATAATATTTTTAATTTTCCATTAAAATTCTCCATTGACCTTGTGTAAACCATTCCATTTGGTGTTTTTTGCACTAAGTGTAAAGAACAATGTTGGAGAATTATAAGACGTAAGTTAGGTATGAGCTATTTGTTACCTCTTTATTACCTTTTATTTTAATTGTATCCATATTTTGTATTGATCAAATGAGGAATTAACCCGAACCTGATGTCATTAGACACAAACACAATCTTAAGTCCAGCTAAGGAGAAAAAACAATGCACACTAATTAATCTAGGATTCAAGCATGCAAACAAACCTTCTCACAAAGAAGCACTAGTTGGTGATGGAATCCAACATCACAGAATCGATGCGCGATGGGGCTGAGTTTCGGTGGGTGGGAAAGTTACATTGACAACCTACTTAACGAACTAACTCCCTGGTGCAAGTTACCTCACCGATTAGTGGGCAACTCTCCAAGGAGTCCGAGTGAGTCTAGCCAATGTCGATCCCAGGTACAACACCACCTTCCATGTACTGTCACCTTATGTAGGAAGTCTAAAATATTATGGCCTCTATGGTACCACCTACTATACCAAAGAAGAGGGGGGACAGTCGACAGTTGACACCAAGACCAACAAATCAGGGTTGATTACTCTGAGGGCCCCAATGTGATCTTGTGATTGAACCTTGTGTTAGAAGGGATTCCCAAAGTCAATGATATAGCAAATGGATTTCACTCCCTAACTCAAGGATTTATGTTTTTTTATCATCTTTAGAAAGCTATTCTCACAATCCTATTCCAAATCTCTACACCTAAGCTAAGGTGGGTTTGAAGAGCCCTAGAAAATTTGCTAGATAATTTTTAATTAGCGCTTGATTTTAGGCTATTGTTACTCAAAGGAGTGGTCATGAAATTGATGGCGTTTTAACTTGAATCTTTAAACCATGCAAGAGGAAAATTAAATGCAAGAAATTCAACTTCGATGAAAACTAGATATGGGAAGGAGCAAGAGGTTTTAAGCAAAGAAATAATTTCTTGATAGATTACTATGTGTGCAGTACTGCAAAATGATCCCAATTTTAAAAATACCATGCAAATACATGCATATACATGCCAGGTACATCGTTTAAAGTTTAATCACCATGAATATTCATCACTTGATTTGCAGGGGTAATACAATACATTATCTTGTTCATGGTTTTCATCATGAGTATCACATGGATGGAGATAGGCTTGTATTCCCTCCTGCATTTATGTTTGTCATTGTACTCATAGTAAGTGATAAGCTGCATCGACTACTAAGTTGAGAGTTTATTTTAATAACATATCTTCACTTTAACCACAGATCCATCAAATATTTAACTGACATATCTTCATCTTAATCATGAATTAATTAATCTATGATAGGGACAAAAAACTAAAGAGTGCAAATTTATATTTCAATGTTTTTAACCAAATATTGTAGGACAACTATACCTAAAAACTTGCTCTATCATTATTCCTAATGGGAAGTTATGGAGTATATAACCACATATATTTCCATATCTATTCATTCCATGCATGTTTAGAGGTGGTGCTTATGATGTACATTGTTTATTATCTTACCCATTACTACCTTGGCTTCGAGACCTTCCAACTCTCTGGCTCATTAATTGAAGATTCTCTGCCTGTTATGCTTATATTTAAGATGCCTTTTCCAGATTCTATAATCTATGTCAAATTAGATTGCAATGTTACATATTAAGGACATCACATGGTTGAGGACTTGTTGAGGACCTGGTGGGGGGATTATTTCCTTAATTAGCCACAATCTCAAAGGGCCAATGCCCATGAGGATTTCCCTCAAATGTACCTAGTAGCATTCCTTCATTTAATACTTGATGGAGGGTTCTCACCTTCTCAAACCAAACATGCATAGTCTATCTTAGATGGAATTAAAGTGTGTTCCATAAATATTTAGTTCCTAGTGTGTTGGTGGATTTTATAACTTGTGGTTTCCTCTCTACAAAAATCTCACCATGAACCCAAAACCACATTGGATAAAAGTTCATCGAGAGGTTTACTAATTCTAAGAGTTAAAACTATGCTAGTGTGGGAAGGAAGAGGAGGCTTACCTAGTTGTTGTAGGGTGCTTACCCAACATATTACTCCTAAAGTTTTGTGGCTGCAAGGGAGGTACTTGTGGGATCCCTATTTTCTGGCAGTGTGATTGTATAGATAAGATATAAATTGGGGCAAAGAAAAATATCTCTATTATAGTTGTTAGATATATTCAAGCAAAAAGATGTTCAAGGCCCTCAATGTGTAATATGAAAGTTATTTTTCAATCAAATAGAATATTTTGGAGTGGAAAAATTCTTTGTATTATGGAATTAATTATCTAGAAGTGAGTTATTTAAGTTTTCCTATATATTGGATAGTCATGCTATGTCATTGAAGAGCTTGAAAAGGGAATATATGATGGAATCATCGAAGAAGGAATTGCAGACCCACAAGGTCAATACAACAGTAACCTTGATGACTTCTTGATGAAACACCATGATTATAATACCTATGTCCAAGTGGAAGCAAATGATCCAAATCTGAAGCTCTATCAAGAAGAATTGTAGGGTGATGTCTCTGAAGGACAATTTCATTGCAGAAATAATGAGGATAAATGGAACATGGAAGAGAACTATAAATGTAAAGAACGAATAAATGGATACAAAGAGCATAGCATGAATATTGCATAGAAAGAAGAACAAGACTACAACACCACTGATACATGTTTAGGTCCGGATTTATGTTCTGGAAAGAAAAGAGGCAGATCATATTTGTTATGTTTTGATGAGACATGAGAATTTGAGAATGATAACCAGGAGGAGAAGAAGTCTGAAATTTATCTTCTGGAAGGCTTGTTGTAGGTATGTCGTGGTAAGGGTGAAGATATCATCAGAGAAGACTTCACAAATTCAATTTTGGTAAAAGTATTTGTTTCAAATTGGGCTAAAGTGGCATACGAACCCCATATTCCATGATCAACTCCATAATTGATGAAGGAGATGATGACAAGGAATACAAGATGGTAACATGAAATGGGCATCCATTTTTACTATAGAATTCATTCCTATTGGAGAATAGGGGTATTTTCCACAACACTATGGAGACCTAACATCATTTAAGCGTGAGGGATGGCCATATTTAAATGTTGGGCAGGAAGTTTCTAGAGATGAATACGCCATTCATGATGAAAGAAAGGGTGATTATACTCAGGATAAATCTTCATTTAGCATAATATAAATCTATTACCTAAATGATGAAGATGAAAATGGTTGTTTAACCAGAATAGACATGAATATCCCTAAGACTGAAGTTGAACAATTTGAAATGTTTGATGGAAACAATGCAAAGAAACCATGCAAACTGAGACAAAATGGGGATAGAACCATAATCTACAACTTTGATAGTTTTCCTATGAACAATGATGTTCATGACATCCATACAATCAAATTTAAGAGTTCTTGTGAAAGACACATAGCAGGTTTGACAAAATCCCTTGAAAGGATCTTGTCTTGTACAACAGAATTATTGGGATCCAAATTGAATGATGAGTTAAAGTATTCTACATTCAAACACTACCATGACAATCAGAAGGTAGATGTGCAATGTTACAGAAAACACTCATGAAAGTTTTAGAGCCTCGGTACCCTAGACAACCAACTCTTTGATATTGTAAATATTTGTGAAGAATAGGTCACAAATGAAGAAAACATTGATCATGAAAACCACAATGATGACATTTCCTACTGCTGTGAACTAATATCAGACCAAACAATCACGGAATAACCATATCCATTCGAACAAACCCTAAATTTGGTATGAGCATCATCAGAAACCTATTGAAATGCTAAATATTTGATTGTGGATTTTGAGATTTTGGAATCCTAAAGACGTCTTATTCAAACATTTGTGTGGAAACAAGGAGTCCAAATTTATTCATTCATTTTCCAAATCGAAACTCTCAGAATGAAATTACTCACCTTTCTTTGTTCCTTGTGAATATTGGCTTGAGGTCGAGGTCTCTATCTCCGCATGCATGTAGTGGCTCAAGGTCTCTGTCTCCTTTCACCACAGTGGCCGAGGTCACTTTCTACTTGCGCCACAATGGTGAGGTGACAATCGTAGAAAAGGAACTAGAAGATGATATTTCGGGGGCTGGAATGGCTCCAGTACTGAGATATGAAGGTCTCAAAACCTTGGATGGATCTCGAATTAGAGACCTTTGAAATGAAAGAAAAACAAATGAATGAATGAATAAATAATACAAAGGAAATGGGCGCGGGAAAGCGGGCAAGAGAGACAAAGCACAATAAATGTATGTGTGTGTATTTTATCCTTTTCGACCCTTTGATTTTTACAGATGGGTATAACTTTTATATGGGGAGATTTATTGACTCCAAAGAGGCTAGGAAATATTCTTTTAAGACCTTGATGATTAATTGTACACGTGGTAGATGGAGAGGCTTTGTGGAGATAAGAATAGGGGGAGTTAGGAATAGATCTTTTTCATTGGTTTCTAAAGGGGTCCACCAAATGCATAACAAAAGAGAACATCTTAAATTACATAAGGTTCCATTCCAAAAGAGCAGATCCTAAATTCCATAAGGTTACATTATTTTTGGAGGTGATGTTCCTTGTACTAAGACACTACATTACCAATGGAACTTAGAGTGTGAACATTATGTTTAGTTTTCAAAGTGGGAATAGGTTTGGGCTTGGAACTATTCACGTAATTTGACAATTTTGACTTAATGATCAAAGGTATTTAACTATATTTTTTAGGAGTAAGTTAATAAGTGGATAACCGCACTTCGTTTTCAAATGAAATACTCCCATAACTTTGATATGTGTTTTGTTGAAATCCATAATCATACTACCTAAGTATTGATGGGAACTTTGACCATAGAAATTTGACCCCATAATTTTTGGCCCATGTTAAGATGACCTATAGAACTGTAATTTTGAAAAAAAATGAATACAAAACTCTACCTTGATGTAACAAAAATGAACTCATGAGAAAAGGTTGAGTTTGTTGCTTATTATTCACCCTTATTTCCTATAGTTGACAATGAGAATTTAAATTCATTGACCATGTTTGATAGCCAAAATGTCCCATGATGGGCAATTTGGATATCAAATTCCATCCCTATGTGGGAATGTCATGGTGACCCTCAAAAGTGGCATCCCAAAATCACAAGCCCTTCAAAACCAAAAAAATGCAAAGTGGTGGGAAATTATCATTGGCCTTGGATATAATAATAAATTTTCGTTTTTTCAATAATTGAGAGGGATATATCTACTTACGAGTTTTCTCATAATAGTCACAATGACCCTAGGCACTCTCCAAATCACCTTCTTGTGAGGATTCAACAAAGTCACTCAAAAAAGAGGGTGCCACTGGAAAAATCCCTCCAATATGTCATTCTGTGTTCTAAAGAGAGAGAAAGCCCAACCTATGCAAGTGTTTGTTCTTAAAAGGAAGACGATACAAAGCCAAAATCTATAAAAATTGAATAAAATTTTTTTTAGGTTGTCATGGACATAGATCTAAAAATTATAAACAATTTGTAACAAGGACCTGTTGACGGGCGAAACTGACCGTCCGTCAACTGGGAGAGTGGAACCGGTCCGGGGTTGTCTAAATAACCCAAGCCGTTTGGTATGGACCACCTTGACGAGTTTAACGGCTCCGTTGGCCGCCCTAAGGTCTCGTAAGGAAACCAAAGAGAGAGTGATCTGAGTTAAGTGATCTAAACTAAGGAAACTAGAAACTAATAAAACAAATTAAAGCTAACTATACTATTCTAACTACAAATTACTAACTATTATATATATACAAACTACTAACTATGATCATAATAACTCAAATCAACTACTTAATTGTCAGCTGCAATCATTCTTTATTTACAAATATATAATACGGACAGATTACAGATTTGATTAAAACCTGCAAAAATCATGTGTTCGCTGCCCCAAGACAGCCAAGGATCTATTTTTGTCTTTTTATATTTTATAAAACAGAAAGGAAACTAACTGCAATTAAATAATCTAATCTAAATCTAACTAAACTACCAACTAATTAAACAATAAACACTTATCTAATTAACCTGGACACGCTCCAAGTTTGTCCTGTGTAAGATGACTTCGTAAGCAGGTTGGAGGAAGAAGTTCACACCATTTATCCCTTAAGCTTCTCACAAGGGATCAGCTATAATGCTTCCTGAAGTAAGTTACAGGACAAACAAGACATAAAAGAAATCATAACAGTTTTCAGATTATGAATTTATGCAAGAGGGAAGCCTACAATACAGCAAATTCATATATGATAATCCAATTTATAAAGAAGACAAGGCTATCGTTTATAAACTGAATCCTTAAACTATTATGTCTTTTACCAAATTGGAAGTAACAAGGCATGCATAATAACAAGAAATTATATCACTTGAATTTGATTTAGACAGCAAGGTGATACTAAACCAGACACAATATGATATACAAAACTTGGATCAAAGTGTCAATGTATTGAGAAGCAAAGGCTATAACAATGCATCAATTCTGCTCCAGTTTGAATTAAGCTCACATATCCTTGTTCTCCCAAAAACTAAGGATTCCACTTATTACAAAACCATAGGTTTAAATAAGTCTTTCACAAGGTAAAAACACCCTTGTGAGAAATAGTAAACAGTTTACATAATATGGGAATAATCCCAAAAATCTCTCAAACTAAATAACTAAAATGCAGATAAAAACTGTAGATCATTCCCCAACTGTCCATAGTATCCATTGACAATTCATAATGCCCTGCAATAGACACCAGAATCAAGTTAGAAAATTGTTTAATTAAGAAAATAATAATAAAATTGCAACTATAGACTCAGCTACAGAATCGTTTGATTTTGTAGCTGGTCAGAATAGTAAAAGACCAGATATGAACCAAATCAAATCATATCTAATCAATTAAAAATAACCAATAAATCATTATGGATTAAATCAAACGAAACTGAATAGCACATGATCAGGACAGGATAGTGCAAATCGATACCGAACAGGAATACTCTGTTTCTTCAATCTTCCACAAAATCGAATACAACCACAACCAGAATGTTCCACGAATATCATCCATAAAAAACCAAATCGTGTGGGATAATCGTTAACAGATATGCGAAAAATCAATGCTAACATCACTGTGTCCATTTGATCCAATCATAGTTCTGATAATCTTTGCAAATAAATCCATAACTGTAATCGACCAATTACAGTCGAAATAACAGATTGATATTATTTACACAGTGCATAAATTGTTTACAATGTAATCGAATTGATTTCATAAGCATCAAATCAACAATCTCCACGTTAGATCACTCTACTATCAATACACAAAATTTTAATAGAGTCATCAACGATATATTATAAATCAAAAAAGATTTGATACCATTAACCAATTCATGTAACCGAATCAATCATCAGAATACAACCAATCATTGTAACAATCAATATCCATTCGAGATTTGATCATTAAACAGAGGATATTCGAATCGGTCTCAACATAGAAACTACAATTGACATAGTCAACCGATTAACTCATCGTGTCACACAGGGGATAACTGAATCAAACAGAGATACTATTCATATTCCAGAAATAGAAAATATATCAAACCATCACATTTTCAAAACCGATTATAGTCAATCCAGAAATTGATAAAACTTATGCATGACAAAGCGAGTCAAACCTATAAACAGAGCACATGATATCACTGTATAAAAAAGGGAAAACCATACCATCACATCTGCTGCAGTTATGTCAATTTGGAATTAATAATGGCAGTCGTAGACTCAATGTTTTTAAACAGGATTGATCCAGTGGTGCGTTGATTTTTATCATTCGGATGCCTTTTATCCTTGTGACCAGTTAACCTTGCAACTTGGCTCTCCAAATCCTGAATCTTGGATTGTAGCTTTGGAACATCCAAATAGTAACGTTCTAGCCATAGTCCACACTGGTCACAGGGTACAACAACCTTTTGAGAAGGGGAGGGTTTTGACGATTCACCACGGGTCTCAAAAGGCGACTTGATACCAGGATAGTCTGGATTGTCTCGAAGACACGGAGGCAAATTATCAACGAAATCGTAAGGAGGTTCATCATCACCGAAACCCTCTTGAGCAAGAAAACGTTCAATACTTGAATCAGATTCATCACCAATCGTGATGGGCTCGGTTTTGACAGTGGGTTTGGACTTGTTTCTCTCCATACGAGAGATCATCCTCGCATTCTTTTTGTTTCTAACCGCGCTCTTTTCCCTTGCCTTAGAGGTTATGGGCTTAGCATCTTTAGTCACGACCATAGGTGAGTCAGGTTTGGGTGCGGGTAGCAGGTCGCTGTAGGGTATAGGGGTATTCTTATCCTCGGAAACCATAGGTTTATCAACAGGAGGAGGGTTTGATTCCTCGAAACCATTCCTGTTGAGAAAATTCTGCCAGGAATCTCTACGCAGCCCCAATTCACTAACAACCAGCATCTTAATCAAACCAACATGAAATAGGCTCGTGTCAGCCTGATTTCATTTATACCTCTTAGCCATCTTAAATATACTTCGGTGTAAATAGTGTGGCATGTTGAGCTCAAAACCCATAAACACCATAAGGAAACGTAGATGAAACAGAAAAATGAATCCATACCTGCCTTCGCACGTTATGAATTGCTTGAGGATCATTAGTAGGTCATACCAGCGAGGCTTCAGCATTCTCGCTGGTAGTCCTCTGTTGCAAGAATTTACAGTGCGAGAGCGAAACAGTAATGTCCATGGGACATCCTTAACCTTATAGTTCTTGGACCATTTCTCTCCGTTAACAGGTAAACCGGTTGCCAGACTGATAGATTGCTCGGTGATTTCCAACTGGAGGTCTCCAACTTTGGCTCTGCCACCGTCAAACGACAGTGCGAATTGCCTAGCAACAACAACATTGAAACCGTCAAAATTCCGTATAAAAGAAAGCCACCCGAATTCCTCGAGGTCGGCGTATGCACCATCGAACGTTAACAGTGCCTGGCTGCCATTAGGTTCGGCTCTCACAACAGGAGCCATCTCCTCATGACCATGGTAGGGTTCTCATCGGATACACAATACAGAGAGTGAATCACGATAGGGTTAGAAAGCTTGAATGCTTGACGAGACCGAAAACAACTCAGGCGTGCGAAGGTGGTGGGTTTAACATCACCACGTACCATATTAATGAGCCTGCTCTGAGCTGTTCAAAACCATAATCATAAAACCAATTGCATCGACCAGCGAGTGGGTGATTCACCACTTCTACGTGCCAACATCCAAGTCAGAACCAGCACATCGTATAACATCCAAGCGCCAAGTGTTGAGTTCAACACCAACACAGTACCTGCATTAATTACGAGTTTAATGTGCCAATTCCACCGTTTGATTATCCTCTTAATCACAAGGTTTATTGCCAACTGATAGCTCAGGGTTTTATCAATGTCATATAATCGGCTTTGCAAACATAGTATGCCAAGAATTGATTTCCAAAAATCGAATAAGATCAACTTATGCGCCATCAAAACCATTTTTATCTTACCTTTACGAACTTGCCATTATATTTGGTGTATACCACATGTGTTTATATTCCAATACAAATTTTTCATATGATAATCAAATGAAAACCATAACAAGGATAAAACAATATGAGAAAATACGTTACAATTGTCATAAACAAGACCAATAACTTTCATGCCCAAAAGTTTAATGGTGGAATATATTAAAAGCGCAATCAAGGTAAGATAATGATCAAGAACATAAGTCTTATAAAACCTTTATCAATCATACGATAAACCAGTGATCAAGTATCAACCAACAAATCAAAAAGACGACGACAGTATAATCAACGAAATAGGTGTTTTCACATTTGCAATTGTGAAAACTGAGTCGAAATCGAATTTTAATGGTTGCAAAAACGAGACACATGTCCATTAGCACAATGCGACAAAGATTTGTCAAGATACCGCAAGGGGTGTAGGCAGCTTTAGAGAGTAATTGAGAAAAATGTGGGTTGGCTGCCAACAGGACCTAGGTAATAGGTGTGGAAATGGAGATTGATCAATCTATGGTAGTTGTGGTTCTTTAATAATAAAATGCTATATAATTGTCCCTAGGGTTTTGATTCCATGAAAGTTGATGATTTTACCAATTTTTTCTCTAAAATTGGGGATACTATTTTGCACCTTTTTATCTTTATTATAGACTTCTTGATAATGATATTGACGATATGGTTTCATTTTTCATTACTCTCATTCCTTATTTTTAAAATTGTTTATCAATCTTTCTCTCTGGTATAATAGCACATTCTAGTGTTTGTGCTTAGTCTTTTGTTATATTTGTGTTTGAGATAAAATTGCTTGCAATTATGTTTGTAGACACTCAAAAGAGGGGGGTGAATGAAAAAATCCCTTTAGTATACTTGTGTGTCCTAACAAGAGTGAAAGACCAACCTATGTGAGTCTCAATGCACAAATGTCGATGATAAAGACCGAAAATTTGTGAATGTCATATAAAATCCTTTTTAGATTGTCACAAAAATGAATTTGAAAAGTAGAAATAATTTGTGATAAAGGACTTAGGCAATATGTGCATTATGATTTCAATACACTAGAATTAAGGATTACCTATACATAATTTCCACTAGACAATTTAAAGTCAATCTATCAAGAGTTATGGTAATAATACAATCATTGATTAGAGTAGTTGTTAGGAAACATAATGAAAATTTGAGTGTGTTGAATGTAATTTAGCAAAGGAGTTTAATGTGTGAGAGTCAAAGTGTGTGCACAAATAGGAGAACTGAATAGTATCACAATGACAACAATTTAGCACAAGCCTACCTTAAAGTGGATGTTGATATGACACAACATAAGTGAATTAGCACAAGATAAGATGTTGTGATGATTATTGATGGAGTGATGACTTTATCAATGTTGATATAATGCATAGTCAATTTTTATACATGGGTTGTTAAACATCACCCTAATAATTATAATCAATTTAGTTGAATGTAATCATAGACCTTGATTTCATGGAACAAACACAAAAGCCCTAGGTAATTTTGATCCTTGACATGGTCAACATTGATCATTCCTCCATTCCTATAAATGTGTATGGACAACGACCTTTAGAGGATGAAAATTCGGTGAGTGTTGTTTCCCCAAGTTATCACCCTACTGCATGTTGGAATCTATGCCATTGTTTCACCATTAGGATTAGGAGTCCATATAGTTTACATCCGAAAGAGATCCATATGCTTCCTTCTTATTTTGTTTGTTTTTTCTAAGGACTCACAAGCGATTTGTATCAAATTGGTATATGATAGGGTGTGATTCATCACATGTCATTGTCCCTTCACATCCTCCATACCTTGAAGACCATTTTTATGTTACACCTTCATTCAATATTCCCCCAAGGATATTAATTCCATTAGTGCCCTACCCATGGTCACAACTTCCATTTACCATCATTTATTCCACTCATCTAGGATCAAACCACTTGGTTTCACTCGTTCATGGAACCTATCTCTTTTCTTGCAATGTATCCATATTCATCCATTATTTTCTTGCACCTATCTTTGACCATTGTAATCATGATTTGTCTTTTATGGTCTTTAATCCTATTTACACTCAAAGTTATAATCAAAAGTCCATTTCTTATTGTTAACCATATCTCTTGGTGTTTCATAGTCACTACCCAAGTCATCCTTGTTTGTTATGATTTGACCAAGGAAATCCTTGATTCCCTTTCTCAGTGATCACCTCATCATCCATTTTTTTCCCTCTTAGTTAGCTATATTTGATTCATGATATGACGTTGCACCTCATGCTAGTTTCTATAGGGTATATCATTTATTGTCTCTAGTGGACCTCTACCTACGAAAATTTGAAATTTCATGTGTGAGTGAAATTTGAGTCCAGAAACCCTCCCATATCATTAAGGCATGTGAATAGTCTATCCATGACAAATTTTAGTGCATACAGAAACTGTTTGAAAAAATTTCAATGTTGGCCCCATTCACATGTCATTGTTGTCAGTGTCTAGTCCTAGTACAATTTCCGTTCCTTGTTCCTTTTTCTTTGTTCCTCGTTGCTCATTCCTTGTTCTGTGTTCCTCGTTCCTTGACCATGGTGTAGTTCCCAAGATCCATTATTTTTGTACAAAACATACTAATGGCATAAAATGTCCCACACAAAGACCAAATTAATATCCACTACATAAGTCTTTTGTCTTTTTTCAAGGACTATGTAACGAATCTCAATTCTAAGAAGATTCAAATAGGACCTAAGAACCTTAAGTTATTTCCTTAACCATGGGTGACATAAAACTATCATTCAATAGTAAAACTGTTACATTTCATTGTAAGGCATCATGTGTACTAAGGGCTTGAGCCGCCATAAAGGAAACATATAAAGAATAATTGTCTTATGAACAAGATATGGTACTATCCATTTTGAGGTTTGGCATAGAGATTGTTATTATAGACTACAATACATTGCACCATAATATAATCCCTACACACCTTGAAAACCATGTAACACCATTCAAATTAGACACAATATTTTTGAGACGAATTAGCTATACCGTCGACGAATTTTTTTCGTCAATAGTATAGAAAATCCATTGCAAGATTATTTACATTTGTCTCTCTTTTGATGATATCAAATGATGATTGGATTCATTTCATATTTGGTTTATCAACTTGAAATTAAAATTTGATACTTTGCAAGCTAGCTGGACCTTCAGTCAAATACAAATATGAAACTTAGAATAATTAACATATCTACTAGAACATATGAAAAATAGGGTTTATGGTTTCCATGATGATATGATGATGGAATAAAGTGGGTGTGTGAGTGAAATTTGAGTCCAGAAACCCTCCCATATCGTTAAGGCATGAAAATATTCTATCCAGGTCAAATTTCAATGCATATAGATACAGTTTGAAAACATTTCAACGTTGGCCCCATTCACATGTCACTGATGTTGCCCGCCTCTAGTATTTTTAGGGTGTTAATTAAGAAATCAATGAAAAAGAGGGATTTCTCATCACAACTATGATGCAGATACATTTTATATACATTAATGTAGAACCTAAAACAAAAATGAAGAAACACTGACGAAAACCTAAAACGTGCGTCAACTAAATTGTGTACTTTGAAAGAAAATTAGGGTTTATGGTTTACACGATGAATTGATGATGGAAGAAAGTTGGCATGTCAGTAAAATTTGAGTCTAGAAACCCTCCCATATCATTAAGGCATGCGAATATTCTATCCATGACAAATTTCAGGGCATACAAAAACTGTTTGAAAATTTTCAACGTTGGCCCCATTCACAGGTCATTATTGTCGGTGTTTAGTTCTTGTACAATTTTTATTCAATCTTGTTCCTCATTCCTCGTTCCCCATTCCTGATTCATCGTTCCTCATTCCTTGTTCCTTGTTCCTTGTTCCTTTTTCATTGACCATGGTGTAGTCCCCAAGATCCATTATTCTTGTACAAAACATACTAATGGCATAAAATGTCCCACACAAAGACCAAATTAATATCTGCTACATTAGTCTTTTGTCTTTTTTCAAGGACTATGTAATGAATCTCAATTCTAAGAATATTCAAATAGGACCTAAGAACCTTAAGTTATTTCCTTAACCATGGGTGACATAACACTATCATTCAATAGTAAAATTGTTACATTTCATTGTAAGGCATCATGTGTACTGAGGACTTGAGCCATCACAAAAGAAACATACAAAGAATATTTGTCTTATGAACAAGATATGGTACTATATATTTTGAGGTTTGGCATAGAGATTGTTATTATAGACTACACTACATTGCACCATAATATAATCCCTACACTCCTTGCAAATCATGTAACACCATTCAAATTAGACACAATATACTTGCGACGAATTAGCTATACTGTCGACGAACTTTTTTCGTCAATAGTATAGCAAATTCATCTCAAGATTATTTACATGCGTCTTTCTTGAGACAATATCAAATGATGCTTGAATTCATTTCATATTTGGTTTATCAAATTGAAATTAAAATTTGATACTTTGCAAGATAGTTGGACCTTCAGTCAAATACAAATATGAACTTGGAATCATTAACATATCTAGTAGAAAATATGAAAAATGGGGTTTATGGTTTCCATGATGATATGATGATGGAAGAAAGTGGGTGTGTGAGTGAAATTTGAGTCCAGAAACCCTCCCATATCGTTAAGGCATGCAAATAGTCTATCCAGTTCAAATTTCAATGCATACAGATACAATTTGAAAACATTTCAATGTTGGCCCCATTCACATGTCACTGTTGCTCACCTCTAGTATTTGTATGGTGTTGATTAAACAATCAACGAAAAAGAGGGATTTTTCATCACAGCTATGATGTAGATACATCATTCCTGGTTCCTCGTTCCTTGACCATGGTGTAGTCCCCAAGATCCATTATTTCTATACAAAACATACTAATGGAATAAAATGTCCTACACAAAGACCAAATTAATATCCTCTACATAAGTCTTTTGTCTTTTTTCAAGGACTATGTAACAAATCTCAATTCTAAGAAGATTCAAATATGTAACAATATTGATGAAATCTTATATGATCATGATGGTATAAAAATGAAAGAGCTTCTCTTGGTTTCAAGAATATATTATCCTCTACTGAACAAGCCCAACCACATGATGGTGGAAGCTCATATGGCCCCTCCCCTCCTCCTCACATCACTCTCAATTGATCCCCAAAACCCAATCTATAAAATAGAAAATAATCAAAAGCAACGTCCTATTAAGATTCAGGCATAGAAACTACAAAAAAAGAAATTAATGAAGATACATGAAATTATGTGTTTCTAAATGATATTTTTCGTCTACCACGTACTTTAGTATATTGGCAACTATTTTCAGGTTTCAAATAATAATTAAACAACATGTAACATAGGATATAAAAACATCACATAAAACTTAAAAACATGTAATTAACCCATGAAATTATAAGTAAATTATTTTAAGAGACTAATTCATACAAATTAAAATATTATATAGTCACATACCTAATCCAACCTCAACATATGTGTAATCATCCTTATTATCTATCTTGATCTTTTTCATCGAACTTGACATCTGTATCATCATTCGGTTCTGAAATGATGTTGAAAGGATTGATGATATCATCATTGTCATCAATGTCATTTTCGAGAATATTTTCATCGACATTATCATAAAGAATTGCAATATTGTCTCATATGCCTGGATCATGATCTTCTTTGTCTTATTCATCTGTCAACCCTCCATGATCTCTTGGCTCTGTCTGATATTTCAAATCATATTCTTCCTGTAAATGAGTATACTTAATTGGCCTTCCTCTTGGATCATATCTAACAACAAATTACTAATCCATTTCACCTAGAACATTTGAGTAAAAGACCTGTTCACATTGGCTTGGAAAAACATAGCGAACATGTCCTCTTTCAAACACTGTTGTTTTAATCATTGGAAATTCGTTGGCATGTTGATTAACAATTCTTTCCTCATCATGTTTATGCATTCGTAACCTGTACCATTTGACATCGAACATAACTAATTTGAAGGAATTAAAGTCACACTCAAGTATATCATTTAAATACCCATAGTATCTATTTTCAGATTCTCAAGGATGTCTGTCACTCCTAGAGGAAACATTAGTGACTTGGAATACTGCATTTATCCCACTATCATAATTTTTCCTGGTTTCATCCAATTATTTGATGCAAAATTTACGACCATTGCACCACATAGCCTTGTGGTGTTTCAACTACAATATTTCAGATATGTAAAAGATGCATTGTCAATTAATAAATTAGCATATATTTATATATCTTCAAAGTTATCTGAAAAATACAGTACACATGTAGTCACATTAATATAATGTAAAATAACTGAATAAAATGGGTGAATTTTCTTACCTATCCATCTTTCAAACCATATGCTAAATCAATTTCCCTCTGCGTAACATTGGCATCTCTGTTATGACAAGCTTCTCTAACCAATTCAGACAATCGTTGCCATGATAATCTACCTCCATTATGTTGTTTACATCTTTCAATCCATAGATTCATCCAGTCAAGATTATTTGCAATGTATAAATGCAGTGCATCCCACTTTTAAGAAACTAAATAAAAAATAATAATTCACCAATATTAAATATTACTTATAACGTCCAACATGCAGGTAATTATAAAGATTTATAATTTATGAAATAAATTATATTAATATATTAATGAATATGATCATATACACAAAAAATGAAACTTTGTATGTATTATTAATATAAATTTTCACAATTATTAATATATTACCTCTCATTTTTTCATTCTACCTTGCCCCAACAGATGCTCCTGATCTTCAAATTTTTTATGGAGTTCACATCCCAAATGCGATCCACTGCATGCATATTTGGCGATGCTAATTTAGGAAGATACTGACTAATATACACCATGGATTGATATACCATATATCCCTCCACCATAGAACCCTCACGACGTGCTCTTTGTCTAACCAACACCTTCAATGATTTCAAGTGCCTCTCCACCATCCACATTGACCTTGTGTGAAAAAGTCCACAAATTTCAATCTCCTCAACTTGGTGTATGAGGTAGTGTTCTTGTGCATTGAAAAATGTTGGAGGTATATACTTTTTCATTTCACACATTAGACGAGGAATTTCTCTCTTCCTATACTTTATATCATCTTCATGGATTTCTTTCAATGACAACCATCTACATGAGATCATGACACAAGAAAATAACATGTTTCAACATAACATAATATAATATATTACATTACAAGTAAAGCATGTGTCATTAAGTACCACAATAATTTGAAAGAAAATTTTGCATATAAATCACAACTACTTACCTCATGTATTTTCCAAGATCATATATAACTTGTTTGACATTGTTGTCAAAGTCATTTGGAAGAGATAGTGGTAGAACATATTGTAACAACAAAATGAATCATTATTTGTTTCGACCAAAGTAAACAAGAAAAAAAAATGTATAATGACAATATATATAAATATGTATACCAAAATTATTACCTTAATGAAGGTATGCCAATCATGTGTTTTTACCCCACCAAATTCACCTTTCTTCGTTAAGATATTTTTTATGTTTGAAGTAAAACCCGTGGGAAATTTAATTCTTTGAATGACCTCTTTTACATCATTGCTTTCTTGCTCTGTTAATAACCATGGAAGGTTATTTCGGTCTAGTAATCCTTCTAATCTATTTGAATATCGGATCACACTTCGCATTGTATTATTGGCTTCCTGAATGTCAGTACAAATTTTGACAATTTTTTCTTTGTCCCTCCTACCATCTATGATTCGCCATAACATTTCAGTCACATTCTTCCCGATATGCATTGTATCAAACAAATGAGCTATTTTTAGCTTCTCATAGTATGGAAACCTCATGAATTGAGTGGGATAACATATCATTCGTCGTGGAAGCCCATTATTAATACCTTCATGATGATTGTGTCCTTCATGAAGCATAAAAGAAATAACAAAAATAATTATCAAATATGGTAAAATAAATTCAATGATTAAAATAAACATTCAAAACATTACATGATCTATGATACGTTATGAAATTGAGTACCTTGATGATTTGTATTATATTCCAACCTCAATAGGTGAGGTGTCATTCTTCATGGTTTTAAACCAATTGCTTGTTTCCCATTGAAAAGATGTTTTTCAGTAGTATGATACCTATGGTTCTTAATAAGAAGGTGCCTATAGTCATCAAACACCATATTTCCTAAACTTTTTGAATGACGATACTTTATCTTAGGTCCACAAACTGAACATGCAAATTTACCCTTTGTTTGAAGACCTGCAACAAATGGATTAATGTCAATTATATGATGAGAATATTTAAAAATTAAATATGCACCATGATAACATTGAAAACTTATATAGTATTAAAGAGAAATATTAGAATGCTACATACCAAAAAATTTCGTTAGTCCAGGGGCATCATGAATTGTCCATAATAGAATTCGATGGAATTTAAATTTCTTCTCCCCAATTGGTTTACATATGTCATACATTGTGATGCCAACCCATAACTTTAGTAGCTCATCGATAAGAGGCTTGATATATACATTCATATCTTTAACTTTGTACTTACCTAATTTTTTAAAATTACACATAATTACTATAGGAATGATATCATGTAATATATATAATTAAATAAATAAACAAAATATATTATGAAAAAATTGAAACAAATGAAAATTTTAAATTCAAAAAATTAATGTAAAAAAATACCTGGAACAATCGTTGTCAACATTATGTGCTCCCTCTTTATTGACATCCAAGGAGGAATGTTATTGGTGATAACAAAAATAGGCCACACTTAGTCAATATACCTAAGCTCTCTAAATGGATTAACACTGTCAACTGCTAATGAAAGCCTAACATTACGAGGTTCATCTTTGAAATCTACCCATTTTTCCTCAATTTCCCTAAATGTAGAACCATTAACAGACATTAGAATGACACCATATCCACTTCTGTTACATGCATGGTAATCCATAAATTGTGCTATGCTTTCACACCTGAACAATCGTCGCAAATGTGGAATTATGGGAATATGAAGAAGAACCTTTCGAGGCACCTTCTTTGTTACTTGATCAGTTCAATGTCTACTGATAAGACATTGCATACATTTTGTTTTCGAAGCATGTTGTCCATAATATATAATATGGTCATTAGAACATGCATCTATAGTTTGATAAACCATTCCAATGTCTTTCATAATGGCATGCAAACCTCGATATGTGCAAGGTAAAATATTTGATGATGGTAACAAAAATTCACCTAACAATCTACAACATAACAAATAACTAGTTAATATAAGAATATTAATCGTAAAAATTGCATTCTTATTTTACACATTAATTAAAACTAAAAACAAATAGAAAAAAATCAACATTTATGTATAATATGAGATGAAACATATTACATACCTTAGGATCTATGTCATACAAGTGTTCGACAAATTATTCATAAAATTTAATTTCACTAGCACCAATGTAGTGGAGAGAAGATTTTCTCTTGATCCTTCATAAAGCCATTTATTTGCCTTTTCTAATAGAGGTTCATCATAAATACCAGCATTGTCCCCATCCTCATCCGACTGCGAAAACAAATCTTGGATCATTTTATTTGTCCCATCATCTTTTTCCATGGGATCATTAACTTGATTTGTCCCATCATCTTCTTCCATGAGATCCTCATTTTCTTGGTCATGATGTTCCTCAACTTGTACAACATCATTTCTACTAATACTTGGTGCAATATTCTATGGAAAGTTAGAGGGCACTCAAACTTTATAATTACAAATAATCATGCAAATTTAGTGTATACTATAACAAACATTCAAACAATATATATATATATAT
>CBVK0100228782.1:0-24122 GCA_900067695.1 Picea abies | reverse complement strand
CACCGAGATCTACACTCTTTCCCTACACGACGCTCTTCCGATCTCACTTTTCACTCAGTTTGGAGGTTGTGTGAGTCCGACGGAATGGGAACGTACACCTCACTTTGCTATAACATCTCTATGCAGTGAGACTATGTTATTAGAACGACTGATGCCTATATAACTAACCATAAGTATGGAACAACTAAGGCCCATATAATTATTCATCGGCTTTGGAGCTTGCTTCCTCACCTTCGATATCAATCTGATCACCTTCGCGTGCCCCAGAGCTCCCATCGGTCATCAAATCCTTATGAAAAGTAATCGGTCAAAAAGAATATCACTTTAACATGTGAACAATACAACAACACTAGAGGAAAATGCAGAGAGGGCCTCCCAATTCCTCTTATGTGTACAGGAAGAGGTTCAAAACTATAACAAATTGACTATCTACAACGAAATCTCATTGGATAATGGAAAAAAAATTATTAATACAGAACAACCTGTATATCACACGGTCTAGCAGGTCACGCACAACCTTCTGGTCAATGATCCCTCTATTTGTGGATCGCACCATTCAACAAATTCCCTATTATTCATGGCGACAACTGTTAGCTCCTCGATAATGGATCCTCCTTCTCTCTAGTGGCTACCCACTTTAATAATGATGGACAATTTCCTAAGTGCTAAAAATGGAGATCGCACTACCGAGAATGTAAAGCACAAATTCCTCAGCCTTGCAAGTGAGGTCACACCCCCTGATCTCCTCTGGCATCGTAAACTGGCCCTCTAGAAGGAGATCAATGGGTGTGACCTTAATCTCAGTAGACCTTAACCATCACTATCATTATTATTAAGACTTGATTTTTATAAAAACATAGAGCATAGTCTTTTGCATTGTGTCTATATGGTTATATACTGTGACTCAAATATTAAAACTAGATAGTAGAGTATGACACACAAATAATGACATCAATCACTATATTGAATTAATCTCATGAATACAAACTACCCTATCACATAATCAACCAATTGAGAGAATATCTCAACTACACACTAAAATAGGAGCAAACTTAGTTCAACCAATCTAAGAATATCCTAAATAATAAACTAAGATAAACATTATCTCTAACACTCCCCTTTAATATTTATCTTGTGATTTAAGGTCCTTTTACTTGTTCATGTTTGTTGTGTGGGTCTTTGTTTGAGTCATGTCCTCATCATTGTATACACTTGGGCTTTTTTCGTTATGGGCTTCATCTTTGAACTTGTTGCTTCTTCCTCTTGTACCTGCACGAATTGTTTAATGCAAACAATTGATCATTGATGTCCATATAAAAAACAATCCATCTATCGAGATACATGGGTACCAACCGATGTACTCGTCGGTTATGTAGAAATGATTTTCATCTACATGGTTCATCAATATATTAAACTCTCCCTTAATCATACTTTGGTCCCACATACTATGAGATTCTTCCATCTCACATTCTCCCCTAAATCAAAGACTCTCTCTTCTTCAACCTTCATCAAGCTTAGGCTATGGGTACACCTATCACCCCCGTACCTCTCACAATGGTCTATTCCACAACTTGATCATCATCCTCTCCATGCATAAGAGAGATAACTCCGTGTGAATCCTCACCACAACATGTATGCCTGCAGGGCTTACAACAAGCTTGAGGAAATTAGCTTGCCTATGGCCAAGCTTTACAACTTGGAACAAAACTTGTTGGAGTGTTGAGTACAGTCGACCATGTACCCCCTACAACATTTCAATCAGGTACAAAAAAGCACACACAAATTATCATAACTCCAAATCCCTTTTACATGATTTCATTATTGACCAAGACACACATATCCACTTGATACCATGAAGGGGAACTTCACCTAACTTGAATGACATAACTATGCACAACTTCAAACAAAAAATATCAATAGAAATACTCGTTAAATTAGAACTCAATCTCACTTTTGTCACTCAGTTTGGAGGCTGTGTGAGTCTGACAGAATGGGAACACACACCTCACTTCACCATAACATCTCCATGCAATGAGACTATGTTATTAGAAATATTGATGCCTATATAACTGACCATCAATATGGAACAACTAAGGCCCATATAATTATTCACCGGCTCTAGACCCCACTTCCTCACCTTCGATATGTATCTGATCACCTTTGTGTACCCGAGAGCTCACATTAGTCATCAAATTCTTATGAGAAGCGACCCGATCAAAAAATATATCAACAACTCTAACATGTGGACAATACAACAACACCAGAGGAAAAGGCAGAGGTGGCCTCCCAATTCCTCTTATGAGTGCAGTAAGAGGTTGAAAACTATAACAGATTGACCATATACAACCGAATCTCATTGGACAATGGAAAAAAAAAATATTAAAACAGAACAACATGTAGCTCACACAGTCTAGTAGGTCGCGCACAACCTTGTGGTCAATGATCCCTCTATTTGTGGCTCACGCCATTCAAAATATTCCCTATTACTCACGGTGACAGCTCTTAGCTCCTCGATAATGGATCCTCCTTCTCGTTGGTGGCTACTCACTTTAATAACGATGGAAAATTTCCTGAGTGCTAAAAATGGAGATCACACTGTCGAGAATGTAATGCACGAACTCCTCAGCCTTGCAAGTGAGGTTACACCCCCTTGATCTCCTTTGGCGTCACAAACTAGCCCTCTAGAAGGAAACATTTTTTACATTGGGGAGTTATTAGAAGTTGTTGGAAATGGAGTCTTCTAGTTGATGACGATAGTTGCTCATCCTTACAGGGAACAACAATTCAATCTCCTCCACGAATTCCAAAATGGTGGCCACCAAACTTACAACTTCTCTTTGAACAATATATATGTGGCCAATACATACCAGATATGGAACCCAACAAAATAAATGCAAATATTTAATCTCGTGGGTGTTTTATAGACCCATTCATACCATATATTAAAAATGGAGAGTAGAGTATGATACACACATAATGGCGTCAATCACTATATTGAATTAATCTCATGAATACATACAAATACAACAAGTTTGTCTCAAGATAGAGAAACTACCCTAATTACACAATTACTAGTTAATAAAACATCTCAACTCCGAAATAGGAGCAAACTTAGCTCAACCAATCTAACAATCTCCTATATAATAAACTAAGATAAACATTATCTCTAGTATCAAATACTAGATCCTACAATTTGTAATATTAATATTTATAAATGGGTTCACCTAAGTTGAGGCCACCTGAATTGAAGGATCCATAAAGAGGAGGACAAAAGAGAGAAAAATTGTAATATTAATATTTATAAATAAACTAAGATAAACATTATCTCTAGTATCAAATACTAGATCCTACAATTTTCAAATACTAGATCCTACAATTTGTAATATTAATATTTATAAATGGGTTCACCGAAGTTGAGGCCACCTGAATTGAAGGATCCATAAAGAGGAGGACAAAAGAGAGAAAAATTGTAATATTAATATTTATAAATGGGTTCACTTAAGTTTAGGCTACTTGCACTTGAATTGAAGGAGACACATAGAGGAGGACGAAAGGGAGAAGGCTTACTTTGGAACACTTCCAGTTATGGGAATTAATACACTATTGCATATGCTACTTTCTCGTGGATGAAAGTGTTGTTGGATTTCCCATATCTCCCCTTTGGTCATGCGGGGATCGACACCACATCTATCCGAGTTAGGTCCAACTCGAAGGAGTTATATCCACCAGAGACATAAACAAAAGGAGATATATGGTATGGGTGCTTAAAGTGGCACCATAGCTGGGTTTTGAAGGAGATCTATCGCGATGAATTGGCGTGTTATTTTGTCCCCTTCAACGACTTACCAATAAAATGAAGTTTTTATTTACTTTTTTATTTTACATAATCATATATATTATAAGACAAATAAATTGTTTTTTTTTTAAATGTTAAAAGGAGGAATGTAGGCTTTCCATTTATCGCATGTTTTGTTTTTTAAATCAATTATTATTAAAATTATGAAAATATGTTACCTTATTTATAAAATTTAAAAGAAAAATATTTAATTATATATTAAAAAAATTGTTTTTCTTTCCAAGAAAAAAAACCATACCTTTTATTTCACGTACATTGCATAGGCTTATAGCTCAAACTTTTCATCCTCTCTTAGAAGGGAATGTAGTCCATCATAACATTCTAAAGAAAAAAATGTGACCATCATAACATTCTAAAGCAGAAAACACATCATCCTCTACTTAGACTAAAAAGTGCTTAAAGCAACATACATAAATCTCAAACACATAAGAAAGAAACAACAACTTCAACATAGACCATGCTAGTTGTATGCAACTTTATTACCAAACCTTTGACACTGTTAAATAAAAAAGAACTAAAACAATCAATTGGTTGTCTTTCATCTCCTCTATGATCAAAGATTTAGGATTAAGGCCGAGACCAATCTTTGATAGTGCAAATGCCCAAGAATTATCCTCTCGAAAGATATGAGTGAAGGATATTTCCTGAAAAATGATCCAATTTCTCTTTCATCAATTGAGCCGATGGTAGAAGACATAAATTGTTAATATGAGTTTGATCATTCATCCAACTTATCACATCTTCAAGTCACCATAAATCTACAACTTTCTAATATGATATGCTTATTGAAGGAAAATTTCAAAAGAGCCAAAATGGTAGAGCGATCACCTTTATTGCTTGTTGCTTGCCCCAAATTGGCTTTTCCATAAAAGTAGGTGTATCAAATAGGTATAAGATAAAACCCAAGTCACATAAAGTATTTCCACCTTGGCTTGCACCATCAAAGAAGTCCCATGCCTTTTGTTTATCAATAGCAAAAGAGCCAATATTCCTGGGAGGCCTCGTGCTTGAAGATGGATAATAGAAATAAAGGAGTCCCAACACCATTTGATATACTTTGAAGGATAGAGTATTGTGATCCTAAAAAATGCATCAAGGTGGTCAACATGGGAATCACTCCGAGTCTTTTCAATTCACAATTTATAAAAAAGTTCTCGAAATTTTCTTCCAACAAATCTTTATTCCATAAAGTCCTGAATCCTAAATGCCTCTCGAGCTTGCACCAAAAAATGTTTTTATCCAATTATACATACAAATGTATTTTTATTCCAACACTCCATATTTGTTACCTCTTTTAGTTCTTCTCTTATGAATATACATGCCTCTTTTTTCTTATATATCCCACACCACATACCACATTGTTGTTTACTTCGTTAATTGTTATCTTATATGTCATACCCCACACATATATCCCACTACATGGTTTTTTACTCTATTGATTGTTCCCAAGTACTCTTTTATTTTCTTATTACTCAATATTGGTTTGAATAACCTAGTCAAAGGGTAACAGTTCAAGTGTTCTAGAGTGTAACTTCCTTGCTATAATCCTCAGTTTAATTAATGCATAATGTAGATATAATGTATGGATGTGGTTAAGTGAGATATATGGGAATTGTAATTCTAAAATTTAATAAATAAAATGTGATGCCAATTGTTGGGGGACATGGAGAGAAATTTTGGGTTGATTAATCCACAAGAGGGGCGTAGTCTAGAAAAGGGGTTGAGTTTAATTCCCATATCCTTTTTCTTGATTTTAATGTTTTGAGTGAACCGTTTTGTTTTTGTTTTTGAGTGTTCCAAAATCCAATCATTGAATGCATGTAAGAGGGTGGGTGTGAGGAGTCACCTCCCATAGTTATTGGGAGCATAATATTCAGTACAATTAGTTTGGGGAAGAGTGTAAGTCAAGAAAACAATAAAGTGAGATGAAATTTGTATGGCCAAAGGGGATTTTTTAGATAGTCACATTTTTGGAATGAACACCAAACAAAGAACATAGAAGAAGAGCATTGGAGCTAGAAAAACAATGAAGGATGAATTATGGAGCACTTTTGGAGTTGAAGAATAAATAAGCAAGTTGTTAGGCTTGCATAAGAACCAGGTTGTCAGTCCTAAAGAGTGAACTCCTATGCGGGTTGCACAACAACAAGTTTTTGTTGTTGTTTCCTAGTAGTTTCCCTAGTAGTGACTTCCCTTGAATTCTCAACAATGAGATTCCTAGTTACCCATGCTAGAAAGACTTTGATAAATGAATGGGATGCCAGATGGATTGAGAGAAGTGAAGGGGTGCATTCCTTGGCTTGGTCAAGTCGAGAGAAAAAGAGTTGGAGGAAATTTGAGATAACTGTAGGAGAATCCTAGTGGGTTGTGGGATTATCTAAGTTATGAGTGGTCAGTGAGAGACACTCTCTTTTGTGGATTATGTTAGGGAATTAACCTCCCTAACCCTTCACATAAGTAGAATAATATATTTTCTATGTAATAAAGGATGGCATTAGTTAATAAGGCCTATTTAAAAATGTGAACAAATCTAATGTAAGCAGACTTAATAGAATCTTCTACTTCTGGAAATATCTTCCTATAGAATGTTATTTAGAATATAGAATTAGTACAAATAAGAGTATAAGGCATGAGAAAGACTTGTCTTGAGAATTGTTGTAATAGATGTCTACTTTGCTAGAGATTTCCTCCTCGAAGAGGCAAGTGAAATTGGATTTCTATCTATAAATGTGTCATTGTTAGTGTTTTTATTCTCTATATTTTTGTTGTTCTGCTGGTATTTTCTGCAATATTTTTGTTTTTACTTATTATAATACATCTGGTACCTCACAAGTGGTATCATAGCTCTTTCCTTTGCAGAAATTGTGGGATTTTATTTTTCAGGGTAGAGACATATATTTCCAATTGATCCAAGTGGATATCGGTGGCCACCCACCTATTCCACTGGCTCAAAGCTCAATTTCCATTTTGGGAGTTTTTTAGTTTTTTGGGTCAGTCTTTTAGCTTTTTGGGTCCTTAACTTCTGGGGTTGTTTTGAGGCCCTAAACACTGTATTTTGGGCCTGCCACAGTCACACTACAAATGGAATCATATTGTAATGAATACATGGTATTCCTCGAATAAACCTTTCCAATGAGATATCATGCACCTAAAACAAAGATCGTATGCAAAATTTACGACCTTGGGAAGTTGATATACCAACTTACCCCATTGGGCCGACATGACTTTTGGCATTTCATCTCCTAGGATTAGATTTTTGAATTTTTAGGGTTTTCTCATTTAGGATTTATGTTAAAAAATGATTTTGGAGCCTCACTGTAACCAACTTATTGTTAATGAGCATAACCGACACATCTCTTCTTAGAGATAAGCTACCACCATTCTAGCTAGCTTGTGTGCTTTTGCATTTTACAGTCTTTTGTATTTTAGACAATAGAATCTGAGATTTACTGTATTATTGTGTTCCTTGCCATATCTCTGTGTAAATTATTTGTTTTATGTTTTCATTCATATCGTTCCTAAAATAATCTGGATCAATGGTATCAGAGTAGTCTGCTCCTTGTCATCCTTAGTGCATGTCCCGGATGAGGTCAAGGTTTAGAGAGTTGGTTCTCAAGCTTGTATCTCTTGAGTAAAACTACTCTCGCGCACCCAAGATACCTTCCATGGTGAAATAAAAGAGGGAAGACGAGACATGAGATCCTTTCAAACTATTTCCCAAGTAATCCATCATGCAAAAGAGGAACGAGATGATGGGTAGTTTCACCCAGATCCTTCAACGAATGCCAATAACAATAGAGGCACCTTCAACCAACAATCACTTCAGAGGTGAGATTCCCTTCAAGGTAAACATTAACTTTGACATTCCTTTATTTCAAGGCCAGATAGATGTCAACACTTTGGAAAATGGTTAAAACTGCTAAAGGGTTATTTCTCTATCCACAATTTTTCCAACAGTGAAAAGATCACCTTCATGCTCCTTAAGGCCCTTCCCCATGTCATATATTGGTGGGAAACTTACTGTGAGAAACATGCCAAGGATGATTTTATAATTTTTGGGCCAAGACCCACTTGGGAGAATTTTATTGATGCCCTCAAGGAACAATATTACCCTATTGGAAGTTATGATGACTAGTACACGAGATGGACCACATTTCACCAAGAGAGGGGCCAAATGGTGCCATAGTTCAAAAATAATTTCCATACCTTGTGCACCAAGTTGGGTATCAAATACTTTGAGTGACATATGGTCCTAAAATACCATGGGGCTCTACATGGATACATCCAAACCGAAATGGAGTTTCTGTACATCTCGTCATTGGGAGCTGCTTATCGATATGCTATCAAAATAGAGAAAAAATTGAAGCAACGAAACAAGTGGGAGTTCGAATATGCAAATACACAAAAACCAAAGTATGGTAAGGGTGGCCCTAACCCCCAGGCCAAAGGACAAAGAAATGATGGCCAACCCCAGGATAACCATCCCAAGCCACCAAAAAAGAAGGGTAATGGGTAGTCAAAGGACACTGGAAAATGGTGTCAGTTCCATAAAATCGCTTGGCACAATACTGATGAATTTTGCTCCAAACAGTCATTTTTGGCTGAGTCAAAATCCCTAGGGTTGAATGGTGACTCAAACTTGGATTCCGAGCCAAAAAAGGGAATATGGAGCATTGATTCAGAACCTAGTGTCACCATCACTACCACAAAAGTCCAACCAGAGGAACTAGAGGAGCCTAAAGAAGGGGAGCATATTTTCCACTCACAGATGTGGATGAAGGGAACCCCACTCCATTTCATTGTTGACATTGGACAATAGTATCCAGAAAAACTTGGTATAAACATAGGTTGTCAAGAGGTTGAAATTGGAAATAAAACCACATCCTCAACCATACACCATCGGTTGGCTCAACTAGCGATGATACATCCGTGTCAACCAAAAATGTCTCCTACACGACGAAATCAAACCCTTCAAAGACAAGGTATTTTGTGATGTTTCCTCACTTGAAGTTTGTGACATTTTTCTATGACAACCATATATGTGGAAACACCATGCTATTTATGAATCTAGGCCCTGTAGTGTCATTATTACTTTGGGAGATCAACTATATAGGGTACCGGAGGCAGTCCCAAATATTGTAGTCTCTTTGATATCTTTGAAGAAGTACAAAAAGGTGGCTTCTCAAACTGGGATATTTTTCCTTTGTATGGTTCTATCAGAAGGTGACTACAAGGTCACTGTAACTGCCAAAACCTCTGCATGGGGTCTCTCTGCCCAACATCAAAAAGTGGATGAAATAGTCGAGGAGTACAAAGACATATTCACCTTTCCTACTATGGTGATTGTGCACTATCAAGTAGAGAACCCAATTGATCTGAAACTTGGTGCTACTCTACCTAACGACCTTTTATACAGGTGTTTTGTTATGAAGAATAAAGAAATCAAATTACATATCCAAGACTTAATTCTAAAGGGCCATATTGTTACAAGGAAAATCAGAATAGAAGTAAGGGGTAAACCAGAATAGACATAAATGACTGCAAAAATAAACTATAATCCCATGTATTCTATATAAACAAATATGCTAACAATACAAGATAAAGAGCTTACCTGATACAGACATTCGATGAAGTCCACTGTTGAGCACTTGACTCAAAGAAATACACCTGCAACTTGTCCTCAACAACCAAGCAATGAAAACATATGGTGATAATATATAAAGTTAACACATTCAATATAATAATCCATCAACATTCATAATAAATATGCCCATGGAATAAAAATTCAAATATTTTCAAGATATTAATTGAATTAGAAAAGAGTATTTCTATTAAAATGTAATCAACAGAAGTGAATAAATTACAAACTTCTGTGTCGGCATGGTTTTGAACCGAGAAACTAATTCCCTTCCAGCTGGGCCTCCACCACATCAATCCTCCACCAAAGGCAAGCTCATATAAGAGAGACAACGAGGTTATCAATCAATTAGGGAAGAACTTAGGGGTTGAACAATGTGTTTAGACTTAAAAGGACAAAGGGATGCAAACTCAATATGAAGTGAATAATTCCTCTTTTCCATGGCTTGGATATGTCCCATTTATATCCTTCAAGTGGAATAGAAGGGTTGAGTCAGAATGTTTTCAATATATGGAAGGTCAAGGATCATGGATCCTGTGATGTGAAATGGAAACCTGACACTATTTTTTAATTTTGGTCAAAAAACCCAATGTACACAGGTTGTAATGGTGCAACCTATGTATACACATGTTGTATGATATTTAGGGCATGTATATGTGGAAAAATATTGTTTTTAGATATGGTATTTGCAAAAAGGGACTTCAAGTCTGCATAGGGAAATAGAAAAAGGCCTTCTGAGAAAATTTTCATAGGGTGAGGCAAATCTTTCTATAACAGACATCATACCCAACTCCTCACCTTTCGGGAGCCCAATTGTTCTAATATAGAGGAAGGATGGGACATGGTGACTTTGTATTGAATACAGATCCCTAAACAATATCATAATCAATAATCGATACCCAATTCCCCATATTGACAATCTTCTCAATCGTCTCAAGGGAGCCAAGTTTTTCAGTAAAATTGATTTGAAGTCAGGTTACCACTAGGTTTCGATTGAGAAAATTGATGTGCAGAAGAAAACCTTCAATTCCAAAGAAGGCCTCTTTGAGTGGTTGGTCATGCCTTTCATCTTGACTAATCCCCGACCACATTCATGCAGGTGATGAATCCTATATTATGACCATTCACAAAATACTTTGTGGTTGTATATTTGGATGACATCTTCATCTTTATAAAAACTTGGGAGGAACATTTGGAGCATATTCAATAGGTATTGGGCACCTTGTGCCAACACAAGTTATATGCCAACTTGGAGAAGTGATTATTTAGAATGTAGAGAATCCAATATTTGGGATACATTATGGATGTGCAGGGTGTACATGTGGATCGAGCCAAGATCCAAGTCATCCATGATTGGCCGATTCTGAAAATAATGAGTGAGCTCCGCAACTTCTTGGGCCTTGGTAACTTCTACCGATAGTTTGTGTTGGGGTTCTCTCATATCGCTTGGGCCCTAATCCAAGGGACCAAGGGTGGAATGAAGGCCAAGTTTGTGTGGTCTATGCCCCAACAGAAAGAATTTTAGGATATGAAATCTCGCCTTTGCTCAGCACCAATCCTCATTCTTCTAGACCTGCAACGACCATTTGAGATTGAGACAGATGCTTTAGATTATGCTATCGGTGGATTCCTCACTCAGGATGCGCATATGGTAGCCTATCACAGGGAAAATCTATCTGATGTTGTTATAATATACCCCATATATGATAAAGAGATGTACTCCATTGTGCAAGCATGTTGACAGTGGAAGCATTACATTTCGGGGAAGGAAACGATCATCCACACTGATCACATGCCTATACAATTTATGCAGACACAAGGAAAGTTACAAAATGAATTCCATCAGAAGTGGTTCACATACCATATTGTGGATTTCCTCAATCGACCCCTGGTGGCAGGGCTAACCATAGTTCTCAACTCATGTGGACATGAGACATTTAGATGGACACAATTATACAATAATGACCTTGACTTTTCTATTATCTATAAAAAATTGAGCACATATTCAACATAGCTACAAAAGATCCCTCCACAACTCTATTGGCCACAACCCTTTTCAGGTGTGCTTGAGGTTTCAACCATTCACCCCCATTGACATAGCTCTACCCATTGCAACCAAAAAGGAAGAGTCCTCCCATGCTTAGACTGAGACTGATTGGGAAACCAAATTTGTTGAGCACATCCAGCACATCCAACAATAAGTTCATGATATTTTGTAGAAAGATAATGCCAAGCACATGTAGTGCCACGATCAACATTGTGTACCGCACAAATTTCAAGTTGGAGATAAGGTTTGGTTTCATTTGCAGAAAGAGTGGCTCACACGACCCCATCAGAATCTGCGCCCACTTTGATATGGTCCTTACACCATCAACAAGGCTGTGGTTGAGAATGATTTTGAATTGAGTATTCCTCCTTCCTTGTATTTCACTTGATATGTGGAACTTCTTTGACCATATTTTCCACCTCTCCTAGACACTTCAGATGCGACCGAGCAGTTATCCCCTACAAAAATAAATCCTTCTTGCATCGAACATGCGAAAATTGATCGGATCATCGATACCAAGATAAAGGACACCCACCAAAAGACTATAAAACTCTATTTGGTCGTCAAAGCATGGAAATTTCTTCATTAGGGAAAGTGGCTCACCATGAGTTAGGTTCGGAAGAATTTTCCTCATCTGATGTAGGCACTTGATGAAATGGAAACAATTTCTTCCTAATGGGGGAGGAATTATATAGGTGGATATCGGTGGCAACCCACCTATTCCACTGGTTCAATGCCAAATTTCCATTTGGTAGTTGTTTTCTAGCTTTTGGGGTCCTAAACTTTCGGGGCCGTTTTGAGGCCCTAAACAACATTTTTTGGGCATGCCACAATCACTCTATAGACAAAGTAACAGTGTGACAAAAAAATGTGTAGTCCTTAGATAAACCTTTCCAATGGGATATCGTGTGCCTAAAACAAAGATTGTATGCAAAATTTACGACCAATAGAAGTTGATGTACCAACTTACCCCTTCAGGGCCCAGGTGATTTTTGGCGCTTCATCTCTTAGGGTAAGGTTTTTGGATGTTTATGGTTTTATCATTTAGGATATAAGTTTAAAAATGTCTTTGCAACCTCATTGAAACCAACTTCTTGTGAATGAGTGTAGCTGAGACATATCTTCTTAGAGATAAACTATCACCATTCTAGCTAGCATATGTTCTTTTGCATTTTACAATCTTTTGTGTTTCAGACAATTATTAATAAAATATGAGATTTAATATATTGCTATGTTCCTTTCCATATCTCTGTGTAATTTTTTTTATATATCTCTATTATATCTCCTCCTTAATACCATTCCTAAAATAATCTAGATCACCAACATATTGAAATCACAAAGATCTGTTGTTCAATGGGTAAAACTACAATTGGGGAATACTACACCTAGGAAATACAAATGGTTTCATGGGGTTACTCGAAACAAACATTTCACCTTTTTGGAAACCTCTGTAACCCTTTTTAGTACCCCTTCGAGTAGTACTACATTAGACAAAATTTGTACATGACCATCACTCCCACGTACCGCCAGGTAGATCAAGAGTCCCCTAGTTCTCCTGAAACTAGCTCTAGATCATCCGATCAACCACTTGACTGCTATAGTGACACCATAAACAAAATTTCAAAAGATACTTTCTAGTACATGGTTAATCAAGTAGTATATATAAGGTAATGGTTGAACCTCCTTAGTTGGTTCCCTGATATATTGGGTCAAGTACTACTGTTCGACCCCACATGTATATCATAGAGCTATAGCATAGAGAAAACCCTTGTCTTTAGGAACCATGAAAAACCTAGCCCTTGAGAATGAAATATAACAAAAAATAAAAAAAAAAGGAAAATTTTTCCACACAATCCTACCTCTTGCATCCTCGTTGCGAAATTCCTACACAATTTTCATTGTTGACAATTTTCACTGTGAAAAATGTACACAAACCGTCGAAATGAGTTTTTGACATCGATGAATATAAACATTTAAAAGGAATCTTACCTAATGAATGTGGGATATACACAGAAGAAAATCAATATGTTCTCAGTGTCACGACAAATGTGAAATAGAACATGTCAAGGAAATTGCTCAGATCTACGGGATCATACATATAGATTCTGCATCATATATCAAAAGAGAACATTCAAGGGAAAGTACCATGTTTCAAAAGCATCAAGTGTGCCAAAGGAAAATGTGCCATTCGGTTTCATACAACAAAGTATCCAAATTATGAATTCCATCAGAGTACCATAGGGAGATTGTCTGCAATGAAAATCTCAAGAGCATCTTTGGAGGAACTCGAATTGATTGAGGGGTTTTGTCCACTTATGCATTTTCTTATAATAAAATCGTTGTGTTGGTTCCCTATACTAAAAATAGATATTTTGTTAAAATAATAATAGTAGCATGGATTTCTGAAAAGGGGTGACATTCTCAAACTTCAACCAGAGAAAATTGAAAATTTGGTTTTGAGAGCAATGGCATAATCATTATCACCTCCTAGAGAAAAATAATTCACATTTTCGCATGAACAGAAGATCCTAAGTGATGATGAAGAGCTCTAAGGAGACTTTATCGGCTTCATTTAGTTCACACTACAAGAATAAGATTTCAGGGCAAGTTGATATTTAATGTGTTGTTAAGTATTTGTTGACTTGACATTTATGTTCTTTGCAAGCATTCTATTGCAACTCTTGAAATCGTGCATCTCTTGGTCAATTTTTGTTCTCTGGATTCAATTGGTTCAGTTGTGGAGAAATTAAACAGACCCAAGAGATTTGTTGCAGTTTACACAATTTCTGCAGTTGAAAGTTCAAATATCTCTGCAAGGAACCTGCAGTAGGAATTTTTGGAGCCATTTTTGGTCTTGTTGGTTCTTTCGATGTATTTGTATTGAGGCATAAGAATCTCATCAGGGGTGGACAAAAAAAATTGTTTCAAATTGCTTATTTCATTGCCATCAACATCGTTTCAAGACTAATGTCTCGAGGCATTGACAATTGGGGTCATATGGCAAGGTCGATTGGTGGGGTTTCTTTGTCATTCTTGCTAGGCCCTGCACTTTCATCTGAGTCCACTAAAGAGGGAAGAAAGACAATCTTGATAGAAAAACCATCAATTGTTTACATTCTTAATTGGGGAAGAATCCCCTTACAATAATTTTAGATTTAGATTTACATTATTATTTCCATCCATGCTTATTCAACAACTTTAAGAATTTCCAATGTTAGTCAAAGATATCTTAGAAAAGTGGATCTGAAAATGATAATACATTTTATGCTTCAGTCATAAAATCTCATCGTATTGATGTAATCATTATTATTAGTCTCGAGATAGGAGTGAATATAGAATTATAGGATCTTAGATCCAATTTAGAAGGAGTTTGTATCTTTAAAAAGAGAATAGAGAAGATGAGGAAGGAGGGGGGTTCGGTTCTAAGTTTTGGCATAATGATTTTAAATATTTATATTTGTATGCAGAACTATGGTCTTTATCAATGTTTCATTATTGAAGACTCTTGTAAATTCAGGTATCAAATTGTGCCCTTTCTTATGTTTCCATTTATGTTTTTGCCTGTTTGAATGAGATAATTGTCCATGTGGGATATATTGATGTTTAATGGTTACAGATCCCTGAGTAGTAAAATATTTGTTGTGATTTCTTGTGCCTCATAAAATATCAATCAAATAATTAACAAAGTTACCAACTTAATGAGAACCGTGACCTAAAAACGAGAACTATGGCCCAAAAAACCCATATTTTTGCTAAAAGACCATGAAAATCAACCCTCAAATCGAAAATTGGTGCTACCTGTAGCACCATTTTTTCAAATTGGATCAAAATTACAACACTTTTCAAGCACGGCCTTCAAAACTCATACAGTAGCTCAAAAAAAACCTTAAAATGAATACCTAAATAAAAAAATGACATTACCTAAAGAAACATATTTTTTCTAAATGCTAAAATTATAGCTAATTACGACCTAATAGAAACTTTTTCCTTCACAGCAAATCCCTATGCAAATAAAAAACCCTAAATTGGACCCTAAATGGTCACTTGAAAATTTATTTACTATTTTTTTCTAATTTACATTAAAAATTAAATAAAGAGAAATGAGGGGGTGTGGATTTTAATTTAATTTCTCTTTATTTGGGCACGGGTGATTCCAGACATCACCCCTACCCAATTCACACACACACAAATATATATTTGAATTATATTGTTTTGCTAAATATTTAAAAATAGTGTTATTTAACTACAATGATTTTCTATGTATTGAAGTAAAGGTAAAAATGTGTTAAAAATGATAATTTCCACTATATTTAAAAAATATGGAACCATAAATTAATTAAGGAGACGAAAAATCTTAATTTCAAAAAACTAATTGATAAAAAATATTTTTAAGATTAAAAGAAGCATGGAAAAATGACTAAAAACACAGTTGCAATTTTTTTTTTTGAAAATAGATGGGAAAACAAACATTTAAAAGAAAATGTGGAAACATTATGGATTATAAAATTTAAAATATAAAAAAAACACCTAAAAAGGGAGGGGGGGTGCTACCGGTAACACCATTTTTAAAATCGGGGTAAAAAATGTGACCCCCCCAAAAATGAGAACTTTGTAGGGTTCTCGTTAAGTTGGTAACTATGTTAATTTTGTTCATGATTAGAAAGGATTTTTGGTTATTGAACATCCAGTCTTATTCTATGATGTGATATTGAAATCGTGCATCTCTTGAGATTTTCACCAACCCCATTCGTACTCCCTCATATTCGTTACCCTCACCCATACACATTCTTCCAATCGCATACCCATTTCGGACCATCCTACTATTCTCTGCCCATTCATCTCTAGCTTGCAATTCTCCACCCATTCATCTCCACCCATACCCATCGCATACATTGCATACACATTCTCCCATACAAATAGCATATACACTCGCCCAATTCCCATTCGCTCTTGTCCAGTCCCTCATCCTCAAATTTTCCCTCCTAGCTTGCCCCATTTCATTTTTCCCTGCATCAAAGAGATTCAACTCAATCCTCGTCCAACCCTAATTCTCCACTACCATATTAAATATTAATATTAAAATATGTATAAATAGTCAAATATTAAATATATTAATTATATATTAAAATATAATCTCAACATGAGAAATACAAGGAGAAATCCGGGATAAGCCGAAAAAAAGACAGAGGACAAAAGATAATCAATAGAATTGTATTCACTATATGAATAAAATTGTAAAATACACATGATATACTCTACATGGCTAAGTGAAGTCTCCATAGTAGTGATCTAGAAACATCTAGACACTCACTAACAAAAACTGAAGTAATATGCCACCTATTCTTAGTTAATTGATCCATGGAATTATCAATTAACAGTCACATGTGGAAGTGACAAAATAACATGCAACTCTTGGTGATAAAAGTGAGGTTTCCATGTATGAGTGGCTTCCACTAGTCTCATTAAGTGTAATTGAATCTGAATTGAAGAAGAGTGCCTTATTTTGTAGGGGAATATTCTTAGAGAGAATATTCTCATGTAAGGAAGTGCTCTCAACATTGGACTATCAACCTTAGGAAAATAATTACCAAGGTGAGTGTGTAATATCTTGAACACCACCCCTGAATAGTACTAGGGTGTAAATGATGAATGGGTCCCGACAACCAAGGGCATGTTAGGTACCCATTGTATAATGCATCTAAGAATGAAACACTAAAAAATAGAGGAAAGAGGGAAAACCTCAAGGTAACCCCCCTTGCCCTCCCCTCAAAGTACAATGAATCAAAAAAGATGGAGAAGGAAGAAAGGAGATTGTGCCCTTCACTCCAAGATGATCGCCCAGGAAGTAGAACTTTTGCTTAGTAAATTTCTTGGTGAAAATGTTTGTAGTTTGATTTTCAGATGGACAATACTACGAATCAATGATCATGTCATGTTCCATCTCTCTGATGTAATGCATATGGATATTGATGTGTTTGGTCCATTTTCATTGCACCGAGTCTTTTCAAAACTTGAGAGTACTTTGATTGTCACACCAAATGACAATCAAATGATGAAATTGGATTGCAAGCTTGGTGAGGAAGTTTTGTAATCAAAGTTCTTGAACAGTAACATTGACCACTCCTCTGTACTCAACTTATGTTAACGATATAGAAATAGATGATTTTTTTTTCTTAACCAACATATGGGACCAGAACCCAAACCAAACATGTACCTAGATGTCAACTTGTCATCTTTGTTATAAACCTCTTCTCTTCTTCTCTCAATTTGGAATCTTCTTACAAATTGTTGTTAGCTATATTCTATCTTCATATTTCACAACAATTCTACACTTCTCCGTAATTGGTCCTCTTTGAGTTTGGAAAAATAAACATGATGCATTTCATTCATACAATTTTCTCCTAACATCATACATCAGGGGGGAATCTATTATCACCTAAAAACCACACACTTGTGACATTTCCACAAGTCTCACCGAAATATACCATTATTACCATGTTTAACCTCCATTTCACTTCATTTGACGTCTACAAGTTGTTGGGTTTAAGTTTAACCAAAAAGGGGTAGCATAGATATTACCCCTAAAAGATTTGATACCAACATAGATAATACCCTTAAAAGTTGCACAATGAGCCACCAAATAACCAATTTTTATTGTTTTCAACTTGAATTTTCCAAAAGGCAAAAGCAGTTATATTTGAACATTTATGAACCCTAATTGATATTTTTAGACTTGTTTCGTTCATCTTTAATGATTTCTTTGAACACCATGTCAAGTGGGTTTAAGCACTATTTTCCCCATAAATAAAGGCTTGAGGTTGCTCCTTCCATAATCCATCCATTTATAGTAAGGACATGCTACCAAAATCACACTAGAAATATTGAGGGCATATTCCTCTTGATAGTGCATTTCATTTTTAGGTACCTTTATCATCAATCGAGGAGGGGATCGCTCAAACATCAAGGAAGCCAAGGACACATCCAAGGAGGGGGGGGGGGGGGTTAGAGCCCGATCGCTCAAACATCAAGGAAGCCAAGGACACATCCAAGGAGGGGGGGGGGTGTTAGAGCCCATAAAACTTCAAAACGTCTTCTCCCCATGTCTATCTTTGGCCTATCTATTTGATATGGAGACACTCTATGATTATTTGAAAGTTTAAGTTCATGTTATGGTCTCTTTACATAATTTGTCTATTTTATTCCATGAACATTATAAGCATTAGAATGGTATATTTATAGTAGAACTAGGGTTTCTAGTTCTTATTTCCATTTTTTCACTATTTGACACAAAAATATCAAGTAAGTATTATTTGTACACCATTGCCACCAATTATAGCCAACAATTACATAACCATTATGGTTAGTAGCCTCCATTCCAAACTATTTGGCACCATTTTGGAGAAGGAAAATGAGTTAATGGGCATAAGAAAACAATGTCGAGGACCAACCATTGAGCACTTAGTAACTCTTAGAGTTATCAGAGAATTTATCTTTTCTTTATTGATTTTGTTAAATCCTTTGATACACTACCTTACATCAAACTTTGGGAAATAATGGAGAAGGTAGGAATTTTTATTGTCGGTGCTACAAGGGAAAAACTCTCTATGGCCAAGGGTAAACCACAACTGACAAGTATGACTGCATAAATCAACTCAATTCCAACATGTTATATATAAACTAATGTGCAATACGAGGAAGAAACCTACCTTGATCCAATCGTTTGATGTTGTTCCACCGTTGAGCACTTTGACCCAAAGCTTTACACTTGCAAGAAGTTCTCAACAAACAAGTGATGCAAGTATATAGTGACAATATATAAAATGAGTTAGCACATCAGATAACACAATCCATTAATAAAAATTACAAACATGTCCATGGATAATAATCATATATTTGCAAGATATCGATAGGACAGGAAAGGAGTATTTCTATTAATAATTGATCAACAAAAGTATCAACATTAGAGACTTCCTTGTCGACACGGTTTGAAACCAAGAAACCAAGTTCCTTCCAATTGGGTCTCCACCAGTTCAATCCTCCACCAAAGGCAAGCTCATAGAAAAGAGATAATGAGATCCTCTTGACAATAAGGGAAGAGCTTGGGGGCTGAACACTGTGTTTAGACTTGAGGGACAAAGGGATGCAGATTCAATTTGAAGTAATTTCTCCAGAGTAAATTTTCTCTTAAAGTTGAATGCTTTCTCTCTCTTTTTCCATAACTCGAAATTGTGCTCTTATAGCTTCCAGAATGAAACTAAAGGGCCAAGTCGGCACGTTTCCAGTATATGGAAGGGAAAAGATCAAGTATCATTTTTTGTGACATGGAAACCTGACATCATATTGTATTTTTGGCCCAAATCCTGATATACATGAGCTGTAGTGGAGTAGCAAGCATATACGCATCTTGGAAAGCAGTTAGGAAGTGTATATGTGGAAAAATATATAATTTTGGCCCTGGATTTATCAAAAAGGGGGTTGATAAGTCTGCATAGGAAAATGGAAAATGGCCCTCTATGCAAGATAGCAATGGTGACGAAAACCTTGCTATAACAGATGCCCCCTAATGTGTGAGATTAGAGGAGTATTTGCGATGGCTGAAATACATTATAAATAACCTAGAAGTGGAGTGGTAGAGAACCAGCTGGATGAACTCAATTGATCATTACATTATGTGTTGAATTTGCATACATGGCTGCCAAAAATACAATGTAGATCCATGTGGAAAATATACCAACAAGTGTTCATGGCCATGAGTAGGCAAATATAAATGTGGTTACATGCCAATAGTTGTCATAGTCACGAACAAGGCCTAGTGAAACCAGTATCAAAATCAATCTGAAGATATCTTTATACCATGGAGTACAATCTAATCTCCCATGAATGCTAAAGTCAAATAGGTACTTGTCCGATGAAATGGAAGCAACATCTCAGGAAAGTTGTGTCTACAAAGTGATGTCTTCAAGTCTTCAATACAATTAGCCAATGGTGCAAGTCTACATCATGTGAATAAATGAGTTGAGGTCGAACACGATGAGACATCGTTTGATTACCGATCATTGAGGTATACCATTAACAAACGCGAGACAACATACCAATGATGAAAGTAGGTATCAAGGCACCGAGTACATATTTACAAATGTGAATAAAGGAGCTGGTGTCAAACATTTGAGAGATCCATTGATCAAGAGGCATTGATGTATTCCCATCTGTCAATGGCGAGAGATCCTGCCACTAATGACTGCAAAGCTCAAGGTACTCATAAAACTCTAAGTCTCGTATCTAGAATATATGAGATGAAGTCGATGGAAAGAGACCCACTAAAAGGAGAGCATTAAGGAATCTCTCATCAATCAACATGAGGAACAAAGCAGGAGCTTCATGATTTGGTGGAGATCGGACGAAGAACATGTTCACGAACCAATGACCCTATGCGTCTTTCACATATGCCAAATGCAAGTGGTACACGAAAAACACCCTCTGAATAGCAGCCAGTGATGAAAACTGGTGACAAAGGCGAGGAAACCACCAATAAGGATAATGGCATCCAAGACACTGCACGAATCCCAAAGTGTGAATAGATGTCTTGCCGTCGAACACAAGGGAAACCACCCAGTCAACAACCCATGATGAAATGTTGATTGTCAGGTTCAAGGTGAGCTACCAATGATGAAAGTAGGGCTAGGGTGCATCATAAGACCAAAGTATCATGTGATTCTAAGACAAACTGAGGGTATGGTCGACATGCGAAGTCAATATTTATGAGGAGTGACCGACAGAGGTTGATAGAATTCCTTTGAACAAGAGCATGAGACATACGGTGGACTCTGGAAGCATAGACTTAATGATCTAACAATTAGATTTAGGAGGCATCCATAATGTTCTCTATAGTGGCTGAAAGATTAACCAGTTGGTAGAGAAAATTATGTAACGAGATCAACATCCTAAGGCCATGCTAAACCCAAAATTATGATGATGCAAGGACTCAATAACTTTGTGCTCTGTTCAAAGGCAACACGACTGTTGCCAATTACAATATAGTACTCCCTTCCCACTCATTTTTTTTTTCATAACAAGTGAATGCTATGATACAAAGGAGGGAACGAGTGTCGCAAGTAAGAAAAACTAGTTCTAGCAGTGGAACGTACCTATGCTCAATGCAAGGAAATGCATGTGAGAGATGGACACTCGGCGTGGTGTTCCCTCTAGGGTATAGGGTGTCAAATTGTGAAGGATATACACAAGGCTCTGCTTGGTTGAGGATGCAAATTGCTTGGGCCATGGTTTATAACGCAAAGAGAGAACCGACTAAAGTCTCAATACTGCAAGCAAGGGCATGAGATGCAATCACAATTTAACGCCAAAAAATGTCCTTTTTTTATATCTTTTAGTCTACTTGGTGTGAAAAAGGGGTAAACTTGTGCCAAATAGATGTATTTTCAAATCCAATTTATGAGTGTGAAGAAGAAAATTTCACTCGGAGATCTTTTCCATTTTTTATAGTGAGTTGGAAAAGAGCTTAACTAAGACTCATGATCTTTCAAATCCAGTTTTAACGAGTGTGAAAGGGACAAATCACTCGACGATCTTTTCAATTTTTAGTAACGAGTCAAAAAAGAGCTTAACTAAGACTCGTGTTTTTGGGAGTCCGTGGGTAATAAGGCCACGTGTGCATGAATGAGAAATGAGGCTTATTGTAAAGTCATGTATCAAATTCTAATGTACTCCCGGTCTTAAGGAAAAAATCTCGTCATGGGCCCCAAATGAAAAAGAGGGTCTAACTAGGGTACCCGTGTTTGGTAAGTCTCTACAATTTATTAACAATGCTATGATAATAGATGGAGGTCAGTGTTTCGCAATAAATGGGTTCGTACCTAAGGCATAAAAAATGGTAATTGGAGGATAATGAAAAACTGCACGATGTAGTGAATACCTATCCTATATGCTAGGTTATTAATATACCTTCTTGAAGATACGAATGGCCAACCATGACGTTGAAATTTGTAAGAAAATTGAGTCAAAACTACAAAAACCATCTTAAAACCACTTTTGAATTAGTCCATTAGACAAAATAATGGCATAAAACTATATCAAATGGGTAAAAATGTTTTATAAATAGTAATAAAATCACAATTTACTATGTCATTTTCATTTTCACCCAAAATAGTGCAATTTGGACTAACATACCTTCAAGATTCAAACGATGATCACTAGAGAAATAGGCAACAGAATCACAAGCCATCTAGTCCAGGTAACTCTTCATCCCATCCTCTTCAAATTCAATGGCTTACAATTTTGAATTGGGCTCCATTTTTTTAGTTTTTAACAGCACAAATTGTGTTTTTCAGTATACACAGGTTTCTATTAATATGTTTCATATACGACCAGATATACACCTCTGTGTGAACTACAGGGGGCGTATATCAGGCCCTACCCACAACTGTTCTTGGATAAACCACGTATACGTGCGCAAAATGGAAAAAAATAAGTTTTTAACTCAAAAATTGATTTGTTTTTTGCAGGATGGTGTTGGAGTGGAGGGAGAGAGAACATGAGGAGGTAGATGCAGTAGTGGAAAGGGATCTGGTGGCTCAAGCGACATTAAAAAGATGTGGTATATACAAGTTTTGGTCTCTCAAAGGAATGAGGGCCCAAGTGAGGTTATTGGAAATGCTGGTGGGCTATTGGGACCCAGATAGCGAGAGATTTATCCTTGATGGGAAACCATTAAGGATCGAAGTAGAGGAAATCTAATTCATTGACAGGACTTTCACGCCGAGGATAGTTCATGGACCTTAAGTCACACAGGGCTGGAAGTGGGATGAAGGTCGAAGAATACATCAAGGCCCACTGTGTTGCAGAGACTCCCATGGTGGGAAGTCAAATCCCTATCAGGGCTATAGGTACCTCAGCCTGAATATTATTGTGCTCATGCTTACCAGGATCATAGGGTCGGCCTCACTGCATCAAGCATCGAGACTGCTTATGTTTTATGCACTGGAGTGTGTGAGATCTACCATGTATGATTGGTGTACCTCACTGCTAACCAACATGAAAGGTCAGCTGACATAGTACAAGTAGGGGGAAAAGAGAAAATTTGGGCTTGCCTCTATCCTTTGTAGCTTCTTTTTCGAGAAGATACCAATCCTAGGATCTAGATTGGAGATCATTCCTAGAGGGCCACACGATCCATATATGGCGCAATGGGTCAAGGTCATGAGACGATAGGGGGGAGGTAGGGTGATGACACCCTACAATGATTATTTTTTCTTCTGGTGGGGGAGACAAATCATAGCTCTGGATGACTATCCCTATGCGGGAATTAATTTTAGAGGTGATCCTAATATGCTGCTTCCACCAGGAGCCACCTACGGCGCCATACGTAAACTATGTTTTTTATATATTTCATTTTTTGTAATTTTGTATTTTAAAAGAAAAAAAATATTTTTTGGATGGTGTTTTTAAATATTAACTCGATACTTGTGTGGTTGTAGATGTGGGTCCATGATGAAGGAGCATCACCAACAAATCAAGCGAGCCAGTGTGGAAGCGGAGGATAGCTGTACAAGCCAGCACAAATTTTG